>JAATLQ010038339.1:21999-93596 GCA_013421005.1 Heliconius erato x Heliconius himera | reverse complement strand
ACGTAGATGATATTGCGAGGGCTATTAGTCTAGTTAACTCCAATCTGCAAACCATTAGTACCTGGAGCAAATCATATGGTTTGTCTGTAAATCCTAAAAAGTCTCAAGTGTGTATTCTTGGCAGTCCTAAGCAACTTAGTAAAATCAATATCCCTTCCCTTCCACCTATAATCTTCGACGCTTGTAATTTGGAGTATTGCGACAGTGTGAGAAATCTAGGTATCAAGGTAGACAGCACTGTCTCGTGGACGTCTCAAATATCTGAGTTAAGCCGCAGATTGTACTACGCTATGGGTAGGTTGAAAAGATGGAAAAATCTATTACCAATAAAAACCAAAATAACCCTAGCACACTAACTTTTACTACCTATAATAGACTATGCTGACATCTGTTACCTAGATCTGTCACAGCAACTGCTCAACAAATTGGAGCGCCTTCAAAATCTTGTCATAAGGTTCATCTTTGGTCTTAGAAAATTTGATCATATCAGTCAGCATCGAACGAAGCTTGGATGGCTTCCCATTAAAGAACGTCGGAATGTCCACACCTTGACTCTTCTCTACTCTATTCTCTTCCATCCTGATACTCCTACTTACCTTAAAGAACGCTTTACCTTTCTCGGCTCCAACTCCCGTCTTCCCCTAAGTCTCCGCTCCCAAAGTGATAATGTCCTGGAAATACCTTTGTGTCGTACCCGTTGCTACAGTGAATCATTCACTGTCCAAGCTGCGAAGCTATGGAATAGCTTACCACGAGCTATAAGGCAGTCTAAATCCTTAAATATATTTAAATATAAAGTTAAAAATTACTATCTTAGTATGTAGTCTATTTTATATGTTTTTATGTATTTATCATGTATTTTCTGTTTATATTTTTCTATTATGTATGTGTATTCTATGTAGTTTATGAGATAGTATTTGTGTAGGTTTATAAATAAATATCATTATTTATGTTAATATTTCTATATATAATTTTCTTGTATCTTTGCACCGCGCCATGCTCGTTCTTTTAAATTGATTCTTTTGATTAGGTTGCCTGGAAGAGATCACTCTTAGCGATAAGGCCGCCTTTTCACATTTTTTATATGAATTTATTTGTTAATTTTGTAATTTTCTGGTGTGAAATAAAGAGTTTTTATGTTATGTTATGTTATGTTAATGTTATAAAGCTGAACAGTTTGTTTGGTGGAACGCGCTAATCTCAGGAACTACTGGTTCGAAGTGAGAAAATTATTAGAAAGGCTATATTATATATATCATGTTAATAGTTGAGGCCAGTCGTCGAGGCAAAGCGCGGCATTGAGTTCTGCCACTCAACACGCAATGCCTCCAGAATTTGGCAGAAAGTGGGAAACGGAGTGTCTTAAGACCTAGGTTCCCTCTGCCTAGACTGCTGTGTGCGGGATACAGCGTGAAGCTGATTTATTTTTTTAATTTATGTTAATAGTTCCAATACACCTCTTATTTTTTTTCATTTGACATCGGAAGCGAAGCCGCACTCAGGACCTAGTTGTATATTTTTGTTAAATTTTAATGAAAACTGCGCCAACCCGACGCACTGTTAACGCGTTAATACAGTATCATGAGGTAGTTTTCTCATTAATTCTTTATTATCAATTAATTAATATAATATATCCCTCTACCGCGCCGTCAATGTGAATTATTAATTAAAACGATGTTTGGTTGCCTTGTTTATATTGAGCGTCCGTGTTATTTATATACCTGTTAGTGAAACTGGCTATTATTATAATGGGAAGGGTTGTGGGTTCGATCCAGATAAACTGAGTGGAATGTATGTATGGGGTAAATACAAAATGTGGCGTTGAGTTCCTTCCGCCGTTCCTCTCTAGTTACTCTTCTGTGTGCGGGAAACAACGTGAAGATAATTATCTTAACTTCAGAAGTACTATAAATGTTTAGACAAAGTATAATATTGTTTCTAACCTATTTAAAAATATATTACTGTAAATATAGTAGCTACTTAGTGCTAGAATTCAATTCCACGCTTAATTTTGCTAGGGCGAAAAAAAATAAAATGATTTATTTTTGAACCGGAGATGGAACCCACAACCATCACGATAACAATACGTAGTCGTTCCACTGCACCACAGTGCCCTAAAGTTTTTTTTTTCAGCTTCACGCTGTATCCCGCACACAGCAGGGTAGGCAGAGGGAACCTAGTGTTAAGACACTCCGTTCCCCACTTTCTGCCAATTACTGGAGGCATTGCGTGTTGAGTGGCGGAACTCTACGTCGTGCTTTCCCCTCGACACCAGAGCGAAGAGAGCGAACATATAAATGTAAATAAATATTTCATCTTCTCGAGTGGGATCGAACCCACAACCAGTCAATTTACAGGCACACTTTGTGCCGCTGCGCCACTACTGGACTCTAAAGATTTATAAGAGCAAATAAAACGAAATTGGTTTTAAAATTACAATTGAAGTCAGTACTTATTTACGGATCAGCGAAACAATTTACTCGCGTACAGCGACTATCTCGTGATTCACATGTAACGATTATTTCGAGTGTAAATGTCGTTTATAATATACGATACGACACGATTTTTTACTTTTTCTTTATAGTTTTTGTTTAAATTTGCGGGTTTAGCTGATCGGCAGTTATATGGTCGGACTATTGCTTTGGTGCCAGAGCGAAAGAAATTAAAATATTAATAAATAATAATTTATTCCCTTGATTGCAGATCGAACCCATAACCGTCGCGTTACAGTCACAGCCATGTGCCTCTTTGCTACGACGGCCTTTTAGTGTCACCAGGCTGTTTAGACAAGCGATGACGTCATTTTGTTATCAGGAAATGGACGTAGTATAAATTACTATGTTCTCTTCACTTTCACCTAACCAAAATTATGTGAAAAATATAATAGAAATATAAATTCATAGAATACGACCACCACAAGTCGTACGACAAATCGCAACATCTAAATAATCAACGCCGCGACACGTTCTTTGTCATTAGTCGCGCGTGTGTCAGATAAAGTGGTCGATTATGTTTTATATGTGCCTATATTTGTGTAGGCCGGTTCAACGACCTCATACTAACTGTTATTGCTAATATTATGACCTGGTTTTGCCTGGACTGTGGGGGCCGTTCAAGTATTACGTAAGCACTGTAAGGGGGCGGGGTGGTCTTGGGTTTGCTTATTTTTGACGTTTTCAATGAAATATTTGTAAGAGAATTGCTTATTTTTGATGACATATGGGAGGGGGGGGGGGGGGGGGGGTTCAATAATTGCAAAAAAAACTGCTTACGTAATACTTGAACGGCCCCTGTGAATGGTTATACGTTTTAGGTTTTAGTATAGGTTTTAGTTTAAGCTCTTTAGGGAGTAAGTAGGGAAGTTGGGGCTTGTGTTTTACGAGATTTGTACTGTGTTTTGAAATTGTGGTTTCTAACTATAGTTGTTAGGGCTTAGAGATATTATGTTAGTAGGTTTTGCTCGTGATTTAGTCTGCATAGAATTTAAATAAATAAAGAAATCTAAACGCATTTTTCGTTTCACCGATCAACACATGTATTCAAAATTTAAATATAAGGAAAGGAAAATGAGAAACGGATCATTTTAACATTAGGTTCCCTCTGCCCACTCTTTTATGCTTGAAATATATATAAAATAAAATAAATTTTAATAACCGTAATTTTACTTAGAAAACGTATAAAAATTTGAAGAAAAATATTTAACTTTGAACGTAGCGAGACTCGAACCCGCTCCTCCTGGAACCGACTGACCAGGCCTGGTCGGTTTCCAGGAGCCGCGGGTTCGAGTCTCGCTACGTTCAAAGTTAAATATTTTTCTTTCCTAAGTGTGGATTAACACTAAAAATAATTTTAAAAACCGTACTTTTATTATTACTTATAATATTAAAATACATATTTCATATACAATACAAAAAAAAATGCTTTTGTATAAATATTAAGAATATTAATAAAACCTTTGTCAAAGTCTTTTAAGTTTATCTTCGGTCTCTAAAGTTATTCATTTCATGCGAGTGTTCACTTCAGTTTATGTGCATAGAGTTTGACATTTATTTACAAACGTAAACCTGACATAAAGTTGCAGTCATATTGGAAACAAATAAATCAGCTTTACGCTGTATCCCGCACACAGCAGGGTAGGCAGAGGGAACCTAGTGTTAAGACACTCTGTTCCCCATTTTCTGCCGAATTCTGGAGGCATTGCGTGTTGAGTGGCAGAACTCAACGCCGCGCTTAAACATATAGGAAACATTTATAATATTTTTATATTCTATATATTCATACTGGAGCAAGGTCACGTAAAAAGCATGAGGACCCCCGGGATGTATAAGAGGTTGATGACAGTGAACGAGGCGAAAGAGGTATGTAGAGACCATAGCGTTTGGCGCTCAGTTCTCTCTGACTACTCCGCTAGGGATAAAGCGTGAAGCTAGTTTAGTTTAGTTTAGTTTTTAGTTTATATTCTATATATAGCAGGGTACGCAGAAAGAACCTATGTGGGCCCGATACTCGAGGAAATTAAATATTTGATATTTTCATTTTACGGTAAGGAGGTAAAGCGTGGCGTTGAGTTCCGCCACTTACACGCAATGTCTGCATGTTTAAATGGCACCAGTGTCTTATCAATAGGATCTGATGTTCCTTCTTGCAGGATACAGTGTGAAGGTAAAAACAACTGTTAATATTGACTCATTTACAAAGTGTCAGACAGAACACGCAATGCTTTTGGGCTAGTTGCTTATATTCAAAATATTTCCCCGCTTTGATAATACAAACTGTATGGTTGGTCGCTTATCCTAGTGTCAGTAATTACATTAGGGAAGTAAAAATATTTAATAATACAGTGGAAAACGGTAGTGTTTTAATGGGTATGGAGTGTCTGAACACTAGGTTCCCAGTTTCCATCTGCCTCCCCTGCTATGTATGGATGACAGCTTGTAGCAAAAAAAAATTTGCAATATAATAAAAGTTTAACTTAATGAGACTTGAACCTGCACCTTTTGGAAACTGTCTAAGTGCTCTATTTGAGTGGGAAAGGTAAATGCTGAAATGTAGAGTTTGTAATTCTTTATTCTCTCTGGGGCCGTCGTAGTGCCGCGGCACCATCTGATTATAAGCGCCGCAGTTGTTGGATCGATTCTCACTCGAGGGAATAAATTATTTTCTTTCCCTCGCTCCGGTAACAAGAGGTTCATTAACACTCAACAAGTACTGTTTCGAAAATTGGGGGTAAGTAGAGTGGGAAGTCCAAAGACACTTTGTTTAGTGACTTTAGACACTAGGATCCCTTTACCTCCTCTATTACATACACCTATCTATTATTTAAATCAAATGAAAAAACATTTATTTATTCATTTACACAAAACAAAAAAAGCAGCAAAATGCCCCTTTAAAAAAAGCTTAAAGCATCCAAATCAAAAATTCGAATGACAAAATTTACTTCACCGAGAGCAGATTTAAAACGGTCTTGGGCATTCGCATTTTCACAAAGAGATTCCCTAAAAACAGTTTTCAAGGGTATTAAGGATTTACATTTTGTGACTTAATTATTAAAAGGGTTTAAAACGTTGCGTTTCCGCTCCGAGAGCTTGTGATAACCAACGGAACGGTGAAAAATACACGATTCTGCGTGTATTTTTTGTTTCCGTTGTTGTATTTATTCTATGGATATTCTAGATTTGTTTAATTAATTTGGGAACCCAACTGAATAAAGGCTGTAAATGTGACTGGTTGTGAGTTCACAGCACTCGATGTGATTAAATATTTATTGTTTTTTTTATTTTTTTCACTCTGATGACAAGGCAAAGCACGACGTTGAGTTCTGTCACTCAATATGCAATGTCTCCAGAATTAAAACGAAAGTGTGGGGTGGAGTGTCTTAACACTAGGGTCTCTCTGCCTACCTTGCATATGGGGGATACAGCGTAAAGCCAACAGTATCGAAGAGAATATTTGTAACTTATCTAAATATAAATATTTGTCTTTCATTTCAATTTCAATAGAAAGACGTCGTGGCGCAACGGGCTAGCTTTTAACAGTAACACGCGAAGGTTATAGGTTTAATTCCTTTCAGAGATGTACTATTTTCATTTTCTCGCTGTGGTTGAGTCTTATAAATGAAACGGAAAGTGCAGAACGGAACGACAAACGGTCTTAGCAATAGGTTCCCTCTCCCTACTCTGATCTAAATGGAATACAGCGTATAGCTGATAAACACTTTATTGTACAATATACCTACACATCTAAAATTTTAGTTCCCACTATTAAAAACATTGTTTATCCCGCGACTAACTCTAGTATACGACCATTGCCTCGTTTATGGACACAACTAATAAAGTCCAATCGCTTTACTACCACCGGTGACACGTGAGACGTTACAAACTTACACCGATAGGTGATTTTAGAACTTATTCCTTATTTAATCAAAGTTCATTATTGTTTAATTATATTATTCTGTTATTAGGATTCCGTAATGCAATGGTTATCTAATATATTGTAAATTTATGTGAGTTTGTCTGTTTGTTTATGAAGGATTTGATATTTTTAGTAGGAGTTGTCATTTATCGTATCGTTTTACTGAATTATTGTCATTTGCTGTTCAAAATTTATTTTATGGTACTATAAAACTATAGTCATCGCTCGTGACTTTATTTCCGATGACTGGATGACATAAAATGGAGATTTATTCTCTGTCCCGTTTCCTTAGGAATTTTTAGAAATTTCATTAAGTGTTCTCTCACACTACGGAAGATAACGAAAGAGTTTTATTAGCAAGTTTTTTTTTTAGCTTCACGCTGTAACGCACGAAACAAGGTAGACAAAAAGAACATGGGAACCTAATGTTAATACAATCCGTTCCCATTTAGACACTTCCGTTTCTCTAAATCTGCTGAATTCTTAGTGCATCTCATCTATACAATATATATGTATATATACGCTCTTTTTGAAATAAAGCTTGGTAATGACTTGAATTAATCAAGTGTATTATATTTACATAAGAAAATTGGCAATCATATGTTTACATAGAATTTCAGAAGTTTCTTAAATATAATTACATTATAATAGTATTTTTTTAGGCTGAATACATTGAGACCAGTCGTGGCGCAGCGGCACGAGGTGTGACTGTAAAACCGACTGGTTGTGGGTTCGATCCCCACTCGAGTAGATGAAATATTTACTTAAATTTATATTTCCATTTCTTCGCTCCGGTGTCGACGCAAAACGCGGCGTTGAGTTCTATCACTCAACACACAGTGCCTCCAGAATTCGGCAGAAAGTGGGGAACGGAGTGTCTTAACACTAGGTTCTCTCTGCCTACCCTGCTGTGTGCGGGATACAGCGTGAAGCAAATTTTAGGCTGTATACAGAACCAACAAAATATATTACGACTCTGATTGCCCTATTTTTAGTAGCACCTCGTCTTCCGGCAATGAGTCAGCATGTTGATAACGTAAATAGTATTTCCGGGGTTTTTCGTTATCCATACGCCAACGCCCACCATTGATCATATTGTTTAAATGTTCTATATTTAGACATTAAATGTTTCTTTTTGTGGAGTAGTTAGTTAAGACATTACGTTCCTCATTAAGATACTTCCTTTCGTCCTCTTCGCCGAATTCTTGAAGCATTGTGGTTTGAGTGGTGGAACTCAACGCCCCGCTTACCCTCATTATCAGAACTTACATTATCAGTTTGTATTATTGATTTAAAAAATAAGTCCCGCCTCCTTTCTTGCGCCGATTCTTCTCAGGTCTGAGGCATTAACTTTAGTGAACTGGTGGTAAATTATTTGACGTTCAAAAAATGAAGCATGTAATTTCTTATTTTGAATAACATTATTTGACTTTTGACTTTTTGACTTTTTGAACGAAGAGGGGGTTACAATTATGTAAATTCTACTCTTGATAATGAGTACAGGCAAAGGGCGAAGAACGAAATGTCTTGGTACTAGAGAATAATCAAAGAAGATCGAAGAAATGATTCTGAGAAATTAATATAATTGATGAGGTCATTGTGCCGTAGAAACACTTGTGGTATCAATCCTCACTCGAAGGCATTTATTATTTTTATTTCTTTGCTGCAGACGAAACGTGGCGTTGAGTTCCGCCACTCAACATGTAATGGCCCGAAAATTAGGTGGAAAATGGGGAACGCAGTGTCTTAACAAGTTTTTAAAAAAATGTTAAGTGGAATAGAGAAATCGAACCCACAACCATTGAATTTACAGTCCACAATGGCTCTTATCCATAGAATTATAAATCACAATGACTTTCTCCAGATTACATTCAATGTAATAGAACACCGTCGTCGTTTCTAATATAATCTGAGAACGCAATTCGATATTAAATTAGATAATTGAATGATCTTGTATTTTCCTTTTGAATATTGTTTTTGTAGGATTTGTATAAAACTTCTGTATTTTACATATTACAATATAGTACAGAGTCTCTTAATACTAATACTAAAATAGAAAAAATATATATGGCCGTTGTGGTGTAGTGGAACAGTTTCTAACTGTTAACGTTGTGTGTGGGTTTGATTTCCATTCGGGGAATGATTTTTTTAATTTTTTTTCTTTTATATCCCTCGCATTACCTCGCATTTAGCGGGATTCTCAAAAGTCTTTACTGTTAAGACACTTTCCGCCCGAATCCGAGTTATTGCATGTTGAGTGGCGGAACTTAACGTCACTCTTTGTCTACTACAGCGAAGAAATCAAAATAATTAATTTCTCCAAGAGAAGATTGAATCTACAATCGTCACATTTGAAGTTTCACGCGGTCCCTTGCATAGTATTCGTATTAAAATTGTTTCGAGGCCAGTCGTGGCGCAGGTACACAAGGTGTGACAGTAAAATCGACTGGTTGTGGATTCGATCCCCACTCGAGAAAATGAAATATTTATTTATATTTTCATTTCTTCGCTCCGGTGTCAAGTCAAAGCACGGCGTTGAGTTCCGCCACTCAACGCGCAATGCCTTCAGAACTCGGTGGAGAGTGGGGAATGGAGTGTCTTGACACTAGGCTCTGCCTACCCTGCCGTGTGTGGGATACAGCGTGAAGCAGATTTATTTTTTATTTAAAAATCTTTTTTTAAAAATATTGGGCAAAAAATCGTTCTTTGATAAAAATAAATAACTGGGTGTAAAATATGTTAACAAAGCTAAATTAAGGCAACACTCCTGCAGGATAAGGCCGCAGAATCGAGGGGACGGAGTTGCCCTAAATCCCATTTCCTTAGATGGATTTCTCGTTTTTCTTGAAGACGTCACGGTAATCGAATTTGCCAATGCCACCGTCCTGCAAATTAAAATTAACAATTTGACACCGTTAGAATAGCTTATTGTGTATAAAAAGTAGGTTCACGCGTTTTCCCGCATAGATACATTCACGCTATATATCTTTACGGGAAAAAGCGCTTCACGCTGTGCTCCGCATGTAACAGGGTAGCAACAAGGCACCTCGTGTTTAAGACAATCCGTTCTTAACTTTCCGTCAAATTTTTGACATGTTGAGACCGACGTGGTGCAGTAGTGGGTTCGATTCCCATTCGGGGAATGACTATAATAATATTTAATTTGTGTTGACTTTGCTTTCAATATCTATATATATAAAAGGACTTGTGCTGACTGACTGAGGTAAGACGCACGCAGAGCCGTAACCGCTGATGGTAGAAACGTGAAACTTGGGCAGATGTTTATTTTCATATTCTGGACGTCCACTAAGAAGGGAATTTCAAAAATTTTAACTCTAAAGGGATGAAATAGGGGTTTAAAGTTTGTATGGAAAAAAAAAATTATCTGCACCGATTTTTATAAAATTTGAAATTCAGACTCTTAAAAATATTTCATTGAACACGTGTTTCATGGTTTTTAAGAATTCACCCCCTAAGGGTTCAAATAAGGGGTTGAAAATTTATATGGAAAAATCTTTAAATTGCCACCGATTTTTATAAAAATTTAAATTCAGACTGTTAAAAATATTTTATTGAACACGTGTTTCGTGGTTTTTTTAGAATTCACTCCTAATAAGCGAGCGAAGCCGCGCGCGCCCACTAGTTATAATATAAATATAATGAGACCAGCCACGACGCAGGGACACAAGTGTGTGACCACAATGTGACAGCTTCGATTCCCACTCAGGGAAATGAAATATTTTAATTTTTTATTCTCACTTTTGGAACGAAGCAAAGGGCGGTGGTGAATTCTGTCACTCAACACCCAATTCCTCCAGGATTCCGCGGAAAATGGGGAACTGAAGTGTCTTAGTGGGAAGGGAACGGAGTGTCTTAAGACTTAGTTCACTTTGCTTACTCTGCTATGTGTGGGAAGTAAACAAAAAAATAATATTATAATTAGAACGTAACTCAGTTCCTTTTATCGTACTCATATTCAAACCACTACTGTAACATTACACATCGAATACGTAACATACTACACTATTCCGATCTGCGACCACTTCACAGGACGGCAGCCTTGCCATCTTAAAATATTCAACCGTTATCAGGCAGGTGGAACCTTCCTAATATCGCCACCTTATTTTCAACTAATTAAAGACTGGATTACAACCCTGAAGCGCGATACGGACAATTTATAGGGCCATTCGGTTTTTCGAGGAAATGATCCTTATTTTCAAATCTAAAATGTTTCAGAAATAATTAACGCGAACCCTAAATTTTAGGGGGTCGGTGTAAAATATATCAAGGGTTGTTTAAATTTTATTTCAGTTTGATTTTAGATGTTTTGGATTGTTTAGGGTATAATTTGATTTGTTTTTTTTTTCTTTTAATATTTTTTTTACTATTTATTAGGGGAATGGATAAGTGATTAATAGTCAACATACAATCGACACTGCAGCATAGGTATTTGAAATTTAGAATAAGAGGTCTCACCAAATTCCCGAAATTTCCACAAAAATGGGAAAAATTGGAAGTTTACACAAATAAAATTGTGGACTGCAGCTTACAACATTAGAACTAATATTTTATCTTTTTACTTAAATTTAAATAATTCAATTGTTTTGAGAAAATTAAGATTTATAATTTTCTATTTAATACTCAATGTACTGAAATTCTGTATAAGCCTAGTCAAGTTTATTTTTTATATATTATAATATAATTTCTTAAAAAGCGTTACACAATATTTTTTCCAGTTATTTCAACTAAAAAAATATTCAAAGCAAGTATTCATAATATTCATTCAAAAAGAAAAATCTTTTGTCGACGTTATATAGATTCCACATTATAATTTTCACCTTGATGTGCCCTCGAGGGCTTAGAGGTCGAAAGTGCCCTCACACGAAACGTCTCTGAGAACATTTACTCTGTTATATCATAATTTATAACAATATTTGGATGCGAGCCAGTTGTGGTGAAGACGAGTTGTATGGACAAATAGAAAACAAGCATATAAACATGTAAAAGGACGTTTTATAGGATTCATGTTATGGTAAATGAAATCGTTGTGGGTTCGATAAAGAGTCGGAAGAATGGGTCATTTTCATTACCTCGTTATGCCAAGACAATGCGACGTTGAGTTGCGCTATACAACAGGCTTTGTCTCGAATTTTGGTAAAAAGTGGAAAAAAAGAATGTCTTCTCTCTCGCTAACTACACAACTATAAGCAGGATAAAATTTGAAGTAAAAAAATTAATTATTATAAGATAAATTAAGAGTACGTAAATGATTGAAATGCCTTTTTATGTTAATATATTTCATGCAGTTATCAGGGTAGGCAGAAAAGGAAGAGTTACGGCACTACCCTTACCATTCATTTGAGGAAACTGACTCCTACTCTATCAATTATTAGAAAGAAATACCCTCGTATAAAGATCGAACCTACAACTATCTACAGGCATTTCATAATTACTAAAAATTTTTAGCGTTTGTAAAAAATGTACATAAGTTTATAGCGGAATTAGAAACAATTTTCCAGAGTAGCAGATTCAAACCGCGCCACGTTAATAAAATATCTTACATTTCCGTTTCTTTTCTTTTCTTTTTCTAATCTAAAATAGAAAATTGAATATACCAACAGTAACTTCCTTCGTGTACACAGAATATTTCCATTTACACTCGAATGCGGCGTAGCGAGAGGCCACTTGTATAATTCACTACGGTCCAATAACGCCCAATACAACCCTACAGTTGCAGAAAATCTAACTGTTAAAGGAAAAATCGCATTTCCTCAATGCAACGCTGTAGCTGGTCGATTTTTATTGAAGAACTAGTTTCTGTGTGTGGTTTTGCTTTGATGGTATTTGGTTTATTCAAGGCTTAAATCTATATAAATAAAAAAAATATTGTAAAATTATATTATTTTTATTATCAGTCAGTCGTGGCGCAGCACAGATTTGCGACTGTACACGCGACAGATTATGGGTTCGATTTCCACTGGAGGAAATGAAATATGTATGTTTTCATATCTTCGTTTTGACGTTGCGTTGTGGCAAAGCGCTGTGTTCAGTTTCGCCACTCATCACGCTAATCGACGGAAAATCGAGTACTAAAGTGTCTTCATTGAAACGGAGTGTCATAACTCTAAGTTCAAAGGTTCGCTATGCTTACTCTTATTAATTAAAATAAAAAAAATAAAATTAGCTTCACGTTGTATCCCGCACATAGCAGGGTAGGCAGAGGGAACCTAGTGTTAAGACACTCTGTTCCCCACTTTCTGCCGAATTCTGAAGGCAATGTGGCAGAACTCAACGCCGCGCTTAACCTCGACACCAGAGCGAAGAAATGGAAATATAACTTTAAGTTAATATTTCATCTCCTCGAGTGGGGATCGAACCCACAACCAGTAAGTACAGTTTTACAGTCACACCTCGTGTCGCTGCGCCACGACTGGCCTCACCGCGCCACGATTAATTAAAATAGATTTATAATAAATCTCTCAAATTAAAAAAATCGGATAAAAAAGCGGGTGAAACTCAGAAAAAAGATAAAAAAGGATATGAAACGATTCCATCCTGTAACCGAGCCCTTAATTAAGCATTTGATTACCGCGCTACGATTTTACACTCATAAAACGGTCATTGGCGTCAGTGTGAAGTAGTGAGATTGTCAGTTGTGGATAATTTATTGGAAGTACAGATGGTAAGTTAGGTAAGGTTATTTTTTTTAATTAACTACACGCTGTATTTCGAACACAGCAGGCAGATTGAGTTTAGTGTTAAGATACTCCGGTCCTCACTTTCCGCTGAATTTTTCGAGGCATTGCGTGTTGAGTGGCGGAATTCAACGCCGGGTTTTTGTCTTGGTCCCAAAAATATTAAGAAATTAAATTCATTTCCTCGAGTGGGAATCGAACCCGCAAAAAGTTAAAAATATCTATTAAAATATAATGAATATTTGAATTGGCAACATAACCAGGGCGAACAAAGTAAAACGTGTCTCTATTCTATACCTTCTATCCTTGGCGTGTTGTTTTACAACTGTGATTGATGGCGGAAACTTCTTTTTTTTTTCTTAAATTGATAATAAAAATGTTTGTTTGTTTTTATCTTTTTCCTCCATATAGAAAGGTAGACAAAAGAATTCTAGTTTTAAGACACCCCGTCATTAGCGAAACTTAACGCCGCGCTTGGAGCACTAAAGCGGGAAAATCGAAGTTATTTAACTACAATAATGCTCCTGAATGAAAATCGTTATTCATCAGGTTATTCCTTAATTTCAATAAGATAACGAAATTATTTTAAAATATACAAATACATTCAGGTATTAAATTTAATATTTTCACAGTAAAACCACCCATTGTTGCCTATTCAGTTGGCCTGGCGCCAGAAGTGAGATCTCTTGTACACTTCATGTTAGCAGGATATTAGTTCAGCTTTCACTGTTAATGTGAAGTTAAGCTTTTGATCGTAAAACTTTCATAGCTTTTCTTCTTGCAGACGGTGGTTGTGACCTTTGGGAATATTTAAAATTAAATTACAATGATTTATTCGGGCTAATAATGAGGCCAGTTCAAGGGCACAAGCCTACAATGCGACAGATCGTAAGTTCGATTCTCATTCGAAGAAATGTTATATTTAACGGCAAAGCGCCACTCAACATGTAATGTCTCCAGATTTCGGCGGAAAGTGGGGAACGGATGTATCTTAAAAGAAACGGAGTGTCTTAACATTAGATATCCGGGTTCCTTCTGCCTACCCTGCAATGATTTGAATGTGTAATTTGACTGTAAACAAGATAATTATGGGTTCCTTTCACCTGATCAAATGTTTTTTTTGTCGCTCTGGAAGACGGCGTTAAGTGCCGCCACTAAATACGAAATGTCTCGAAAAATGAGCGGTTAGTCGGGAACAGAGTGTATTTTTCCTGCTATACGGGAAAAATTAACATTTTTATTTAATTGCCTAATATATTTAAATGGATAAGATAACACTACACTATATAAGGTCACGTCGACGTTTTCTATATTAATTTAAAATTCACGCACGATATCAAATTACTAAATTTTCTTCACGCTGTATCCCGCATTTAGCAGGGTGCGCAGGGGGAACCTAATGCTAAGACACTCCATTCTACAGGATCTGCCCTTATTTTGTAAACATTGCACGTTGAGTTTTATCTTGATACCAGAGCGAAAACATAAAAATAATTAATATCCCCGAGTAGGAATCGAACCTACAACACTCTCCTTTATAGTCAAACGTCCTCACGTGATTTTAAATCTGCGGCTCGCTACCGTTTTATCACAGGTCACATTTACTATATTATATGGACTTTTCAAGACCCAACGTAGGAAATTCGTTGGTAGATTTATTTTAAAATGCAATGCTAACTTTTCTAAAGTTGAACCTAGTAATAGGTTATTTCATGGCGCTGGAAATTATTTACTTTTATTTCCTTTTACTTCTTGCTTTCTTAAATTTTTGAAATGAAAGGATTTTTGGGGTAAGAAACAGGATTTATTTATATAACTAGCTTTTACTTTAAATGGAAGTCACTGCCACACATTCTTAGTGTCCGTGGTAACACTTACCACAGATACACTGAGTTACGTCGAAACGATAAACTTGATTTGTTTTTTACTTTCACGCTGTATATCGCACATTTCAGGGCATGCAGCAATCTAGTGTACACACACCGTTACCATTAATATGAAAATAATTTAAATATAACCACTCCCACGAGTAGGATGCGAAGCCAAAACTGTTGCATTTATAGTCAGACGCTGTTCCACAGCACAGCTGTGCTTGTGCAGCCTTTGCTAGGAAAATTCAGATCATATCTTGTCAGTATAGTTAGCCACGTTGACTGCGGTATCTGTTGCCTTAGTCAAGTCGTCAAGACAACAACTGCCTTCTTTAAATTTAATAAGATAAAATACTATCCATATGGGGGCCATTCGTAGCGCAGGGGCACAAAGTGCGCCTGTAAATCGATTAGTTGTGGGTTCGATCCCCACTCGAGGAGATGAAATATTTATTTTTGGTTGCTGACTTCCGCCACTCAACAATGCCTCCAGAAATTAGCGGAAAGTGAGGATCGGAGTGTCTCAACACTAGGTTCCCCCTGCCTACCCTGCTGTGTGCGGGATACAGCGTGAAGTTGAAAAAAAAATCTTCATTAAGAATTATTAAAATATTTCAGTACCAAAATGTACCTAAACCTAAATGCTGTTCCCAAACTCATATAGATTTCAAATTAATTATTTAAAAGGTATTGAATAAAATATATATATAAAACACTCGTGGAAAACGTAAGAGTCGTAACCCTCCTGCATTTATTAGTGGAGGCTAGAGGAGTATTCTCGAATACTTCGAAATCGATATCGCCTCAGCTTTTATATTTCTTAAGAAACATAACGAGATTATAGTTTCGAGTGTTCGATAAGTGATCCAATTATTGAACTATTTGAATTTGAACCAATGAACTGAAATATGAATAGTTTTGTTAGTTTAATGTAATAATCTTATTAAGTTGGGATTTTAGGTATAATTTTCTATACATAATGTGTATTTTAAGAGAAATGGTTCTTAGTATGTATATATTAATTATATTTTATGAAATTAAATATGGCCCGCATTAAATGTTTGTCCTATTTTTAGTAGATACACGTACTCTTTAGAACTAAAATATACTATTAGTTTCAATAAATATACATTTGTATATGTTAAGAATCACCACAATGACCTTGCAGAATAGTTATGGGTTATTTATTAAAAAATAAAATGTTACACAATATTTTTATCTTTTAATAATTACACAAAATATATCTTTTAAACACATTTTATCCAATTAATTTAAGCATAATTGTGTATGCTTTAAATATTTATTTTAGAAAAAATATTATAGTATAACTTGAGAATAGTGACCTATAGTTAGTACATTTGTAAAAGTGATCCATTATGTGTCATTTACAATTTGGGCACTCTTCACCCCAGACCGAATATCCAGACCCTATCACACAAAGGGGCTCAAATCTAACCTATTGTACATTTTAAATGACGCGAGAAGCGCTTGGGACTGGTGTAATCATATTATACTCGTAGTTGTATGGAAATGAGTGGAATGTATGTATGTTTGTTAATAAGTGTCTATATAATTATGCAGGAGTTTTTTATAGTGCAACTGTAATTAGATGTGGTGAAATTTATTATTTTATTTCCTCATGTTATCCAGATTTATAAGATATAGCGCGGCGTTGATATCCGCCACTCAAAAAGCGAAAAGTGAAAAAAAAATTGTGCCATAAGTGGGGAACGGAGTATCTTAACGCTAGGTTTAATCAGCTATTTACGGAATACAATGTTTAAAAAAATAACAATACAATAACACATTTTCTATCAGCTTCACGCTGTATCCCGCACACTGCAGGGTAGGCAGAGGGAACCTAGTGTTAAGACACCCTGTTCCCCACTTTCTGCCGAATTTTGGAGGCATTGCGTGTTGAGTGGCAGAACTCAACGCCGCAACATATTTTCTGTGATATAAATATATATATATTTTATATACCTATGTATTTTTTATTTCAGGTAAGTGAGTGAAGAAATATTTTTGGTGGATAGATTGGTGAGTTTTAGTCGAACTATTGTACTAGTTACATAAATCGACGGTTTAAGTTACAAAATTACAACAATCAACCTAATCACTTTCACGAGCTAAAGTAATACATAACAGTAAGTATTTTTTTCAATTTTATCATTACATAGTTTAAAATGAAGATTCATTTTGCCATGGCGATATGTATAATAAATTACTTTCCTCTTTTTGAAAAATAGAATACTCATTCCATCTTATCACTAAAAATAACAAAATCGTTCATCAACCCTATTTCTATTTCGGGTAATCTTTTTGAGCAACGTAACCACATTTACATACATACATTGTACATATTTTGTAAATTCGCACTGATTCTATCGAGCGCAGGAATATCCGGTTTTCACAAGAATCAAAAGACCCGCAACACCCACTAATCAGACCTTGTGAAACTTCCGAAAATAAATTCCTACGATGATGTAACCTGTTTACACGTTATCGTAAAGATTTTTTGGATGTGTATTTGTACGATTTTATTCTCTTAGAATAATGTGCTTTAGTTATGATAAAACAAATGATAAAAGGATTAATAGATAGTGAGAAGTAGCAATTATTCTGTATCAATAAGAAAATTAAATAAATTGTATACAATTCATCAGCCCCCAGTTCCTGTTGCGTGAACCATGAAACGCACAAATCCGTGGGTTTTAGTAAAAATTTCGGGACATCCACTTAGTGCTCCTCCATATTTTCCAAAAAAAACCTACCTACTAAATTTCAGCGTTGTAGTAGCGAATAGAAGCGTTGTTTCGAAACAGCATTATATATACATATATATAGAAAACATTTTTGCTTCAACAAAATTGTTTACAAAATATATAATAACGTACGTATTAAAAAAGCATATTACATTTGAAAATCACTAACACTTTATTAACTACGGATATTCTATAATTTATCACTACAGCAAATTCACAATTACCATCTTCAAAAAAAAAGAAATCCAACGAAATAATTAACGAGACTATTATGCACTTCTGCGAAATGAAAAGAAAAAATCTTAACAATTCCATAAAAACCTGTCTTCAACAGCAAAAAGCGGAATCAGCCAACATAAGAGTAACAATTTTCCACACCACATTTAATCACCTCGAGTGTTCACCTAATTTCCACTCGTGGAATAATTTATCCTCTTTGTCGCTAATGGAATATTCAGACTGACATTACTGTTGAGTAGGTGTTGGATGGGATGTTACGACTTCTTAGTTGGGGGGGATGTGTGAAAGGTGTTTTATGTTTTGTGGTGATGTAGTTGAGGTTTGGAGTATTTATGTAAGGACGTCATTTAGGATGTATATTTAGTATCTATTGGGTTTTAACTGCGACTTTTTTTTGGGGGATTCCCTCCAAAAAAAAGTCCAGGAGACCTCGAGGATTAAACTGGACACTAGTTCATGTACATGTACATAGTTGTACTTTGTGGAAAATCGAATCTACAAAGATGATTTTATTTTATTTTTTTTAGCTACTGGGCTGGTTGTCAATCATAGTCTCTATTAAAAATCGACGAAAATATTTAAATTTTGATGACCTATTCCTCTGCAGTACGCAAATCCCTCATATATGCGTTTTAGTTTTTCTGCCGATTCGGATTGCTATGTTGGTTAATAATAATAGAGCAGAACTAGAAATCAGTTAAGGGAATTATAATAGTTAATTTGCATACGTCATTTGTTTTACAATTTAAACATATTCTTTTTAAATTTCTGTTTTCACATTAAACTATAATATTTTATTATATCATATTTCCGTCAATAACTTAAGTACCGGCCCAAAATTAAATTCATAAAGAATTATTTAAACTATACGATATGTATAGAAATTGTATTCCTTTTTTTAGCTTTACGTTGTATCCCACATATAGCAGGGTAGACAAAAGGAACCTGAGAACCTAGTGCTAAGACACTTCTGTTCCCTATTTTCCGTCCAATTCTCGAGGTATTGTGTGTTGAGTGATGGAACTCAATACCATTACTTTTTCTCCATTCCTTTGCCTTTCAAAAATAGAAACCTCCATTATCCTTTTTATTATGGATTCCAATCACACATTTCCACGCTACCACGGTCATCGCCTACAAGTGAGATGTCTAACAAATCCTAAATCTTATTTCACCAAATAATATACCATCAAGAACATAAAAAAAACTCAATTTCACACGGTACTTGAGCTAAAGCCCTCATTTATTTCGGGGTCTCCTTACATTCGGTATGGCTTTATCGACTTACTAGTATAGTGTAGGTCTACAATAGAATTTTGCCATTTGAATTTAAAGTTAAAGTTAAAACACGTTTCACGCTTTTTCCCGCATAAGAACTCATGTACTCAATTTTTTTTTCTTGTATTATATTTGTATTATTTTTGTAAAAAAAATCGATCGTGTATATAACAAGGCGCGTTGTTGGATTTCCTCACCTAACACTCAATATGTCGAAAGTGATTTTTTTTAAAACTTATTAACATTGATAAAAAAAATATTTTTTAAACTAACTAATATTAATAAGTAAAATAGCTTGTAATTTTTTTAACTGACGAAAAACGCGAAGAAATTTCTTAATTCGTTATACATTATATTCGAATTTCTTTTTACTGATTACCTAGTTCGATTTTGATAATTCTTTTATCAATGGCATTCTTTTATCATATAACAATTAGTTCAGCTCTTTGTGTAAAGAGAAAAAAAAAATTACTTTTTTAATTTAACAAATGTCGTTTCTCCCCACGAACGGGGAAAGCTGTAGCAGCGGCTAGTGTACGTCTTAACGTCAATAGCTTCGCGCCTGATTGAAATTCCATTATCATCGGCCTTCTGGTTACAGTCAATCCTGGAGGGTCCTCACACATAGACTGGGCCGTTGTGGTCTAAATACTATTGTCATTTATTATGTAAGGATTTATTGGATTACGTTAGAGGATTTGTTAAGTAAGAGATTGGTTGAAATTTTGATTTTGAAGATATTTAGTTTTTAATTTTAATTTAAAAGATAGAGTCTAGTGTTGAGACACTCTTCTTCACTAATAAATTAAGGTTATTTTAACAGTCAATCCTGGAGGGTGCTCACACAAAAACTGGGCCGCTGTGGTCTAAATACTATTGTCATTTATTATGTAGGTATTTATTTTAATAGATTATGTTAGAGGTTTTGTGAAGTAAGAGATTGGTTTTGAAATTTTGATTTTGAAGATATTTAGTTTTTAATTTTAATTTAAAAGATAGTCTTGTGTTGAGACACTTTCTTCTTCACTAACAAATTAAGGTTATTTTAACATTTTTTTGACACGTGTATGAAAAGAGATTTGAAGATTATATTTTTAGTTATAATATATGCTTATTAAAGTTTGCTTTGAATGATTTGCTATTTCAGTGTTTATATTCTACGGCAGGCTTTAAGTCAAATACTAGAATTTAGGCTTATGATTACGATCAATGTATTTGTAGTCTTTTATTAATGAGTGGTTCAAGTTGAAGCTGCTGAATTTAGTAAGTAAATGTATTTTTGCATGTAAGCTAAGAAGATTAGGTAGTAAAAGTAATATTAGAGATATTTTCTATAAATTCCTACGGAAATGGAAAAACAATATTTTCACACTTTACATCTTAAAGTCCACGCAAGCAAAATTGTGGGTCCAATTAGTAGTTCTATTTATTTGTAGTATGTAGATACTTTACTTATATTTACTTATATATAAAAAATATAAATATGCTCTACAAAACTCCGCAAAAAACAAGTCATGATTTTTTATTTTTAAAATATAATAATAAAACATAGTGTAACAAAATTCAGTTATTACTCTCCAAGCAATCTCCATATAAGTTTTAAGAGATTCCAACATAAAAGGCTGCAGGCATCTTAACCTTATGCTCCAGACATCCCACATACAACTTTTGACTAACATGTAATAGGTCTTTAGTATTTTTGGATTATCTTATCGATTAAAATAGTTTTGAAATTTTATTCTTATTTGAATATTGAGCGGTTCATATATAAGGATAGTTAAGGAGGACTTGTAAAATATTTGTTTACTGATGAACAAAAACAGCTGCACGCTTTTTTATATAATAGAGTAAAGCGAACTTAGTTTTAAGACACTGCGTCCCCCATGCACTGCACTATTTTCGAGATATTGCGTGTTGTGGAGTGAAAGTCAAGTCTGCGCTTTGTCTTGTTACTAAAGCAAAGAAATAAAATAACTCTTTTCTTTGAGAGGGAATTGTACCTAGAACTATTGAGATTATATTAAAAAAATATGCCATATATTTTTAAAAAATATTTAACGTACCGAATATAGTAAAAAAAAACATTTACTTAAAATATTAATTATTTCAATACTGTAAGTCTATAGTGGTCCAGTAAATATGACGACACCACCAAAACGCCTTCCCTTTCCGCTAACTTCGGCTTTTGTATCGAGGATTTACCGACACCTTTTTACCGGTCGGTGAGAATGATTTTGATGTGGAGAACGGAGTTGGTAACTTTGAGATTGCTTCATACACATTTTAAATTAGTTTCTGGTTTGCGGCCGTGTTTTGACGTAACCGTGCTCAGAGTATAGTGTTTACTTTATTTTAGCAAATATTTTGTATATTCGATGGTGGTTGTGGTGTAGTTGAGATGTGCGGTTTAACGCGGTGGTTGGGTATTTGAATTCCATTCGAAGTATTATAACTAAGGTTTATTTAGAGGAGCACGTTTACCTACTTTACGTACTTACGTAGAGCTATATTTAAAATATAAATATTATTTGAAATTTCCGATAAGTATTTTTATTTTATAAAAAAAACTTCACCTTTTCAGCAAATCAGTGTACGCATAGGGAAACTAATATTAAAACATCCCATTGCCCACTTTCAGCACAAATTCCTAAACAAAATTAGATACCACATTGTGCTTTATATATTTTTTTCATTCCCTAAATACAAATTAAAAAAAAAACCTCAGTACATTTAAAAACCACATCAAAACAAATACATTATTCTACAGATCCAGTATTAAACAAAGTAAGGTAACATTGTCGATGCAACAATGCCCCGTCTCTAAATGAAGCTGAAAACAGTGTATTTTATACTTTAAATTGTAAACAATGTAACAACGTGAGGAGTTTTCCGTTGGCTGCTTTCAGAATAATTAAAAGCTTTTAATGTTTTCCAGGGCCGTTGGTTTCTATGGGATAATTGGAACTAATTTTTAGTGAGGGCCCGTATGGAGTGAGCGTTTCGTTTGATTTTAATGATCATTTTGATTGTGTATGTATTTTTTTGTATTGTGTTTTTATCTATAAAAATAATATTGGGAATTTATTATGTGAATTTCATGAAAAGCTTTTCGATTATTTCCACTTGGCAGGGTAGGCAGAAGTAACTTAGTGTTAAGACACTCTGTTCTCCACAGGTTTCTCAGGTTCCCCCTGTCTACCTATGCTATGTGCATGATTTGCGTGAAGCAAAAAAAAAATTAAAAAAGAAATAACCAAGCAGCAAAGGTAGGTAAAACAAAAAGTAAAAAATTCTACGTAATATATCTTTTTAGTCAAAGAATGGGGGAGTTTAATTGATTGATGCGAGGGCGAATTATTGGAAAAAGAAGCATTTACATTTCTTCCTTCCTCTTGATTTACGAGACTTCCTGCCACCTTGATGATGTGGAAGTACCTACTGTATTTATGTACTGTTCTTGTGTATTGGTTTTGGGTTCGATTAGTCGGTGGTATGTTTTTTTTTAGTTTCAAGCTATTTTTCGTATACATAGGATAGGCAGTGGGAGCTTAGGTAGTAATGAGTAGTCTGCGCCGTGACTTGCCTCTGGGAATGATTATGTTTATATTTGTTTTATTTTTCCTGCTCCGGTTAGTTGGCAAATAGTTTTGAAATCTGGACGGTATATGGAGATTAGAGTAGGTTCCGTTTCTCTGAGGAATAGGCGTGAAGCTTCTTTTTTCTGTTATATTAGTTATCATATACGAAATTTCGAGTAATTCAATTTTGGGCCATAGTGGCGCAGAGCAAATGTGAATCTTTTGGTTCGATATTTCACTTGGTGAAATAAAATATTTATTAATTTAAAAAAAAAAAGCTCTGCCCAAAAGCGCCACACGGCGCGACAAAACGCGGCATTGAGTTCCGACACTCAGCATCCAATGCGTCGAAAATTCGGTAGAAAGTGGGGAAAGAAAGAAGTTAAATAAAATAAAAAATAAAAATAATCATTATTCCTAACCAGATTCTAACTAGATTGATATAAAAATACCATTGAAATTGTAGCAAAAATATTCATAATATTTTTTAGATGATGATATTAAATAATACTGGTGAAATTGCTACGAGATTAGGAAGGCTTAAGGTTACTATATTTTTGTATATCAGGATAAATGCTGTAAACTCAATGATTTAAATATAAAATTTTTTTTCTTTTCATTGTTCTAGTAATATAATTAAGCTCGGCGTTGAGTTTCGCCTCTTAACACGCAATGTCTCGAAATCTGGCCGGTGGAATGATGAAAAATGTAATGTCTCAATACTAGATTCCCCTCTGCTTACTGACGCCGTTTACTACGAAAGGGAAGGAAAAATACAAAAACAATGTATGCTTTTTATCTCAAAAGATCTACGTTTAAATATAATTTTAAACATGTCGCGGTAATCGTAACGTAGCGGCACACCGGCGTCAAAAAAGCGGTTATGGGACCTAATCCCATTTTGCGGGGAGTGAATTAATTCTCGGTCTGATAGCAAGACAAAGCACAGCGTTGAGTTACGCTGTTCAAAGCTCAAAGTATTGGTGTATATTAATACTAGTTTACTTTTCTCTACCCTATATACAAGACAAATAAAACTAAAAAAAAACATATATTTTATAAAAAAAAATTAGAATTTTAGTTTTTCAACAGTGTATAACAAACTTTATACATTTTAAGTCTCAAGAGGTTATTGAGTGATCCAAATACCGAATGTATATACAAAAATAGCTTTGTTTAAAGGTCTACACCGCCCACAGGACTCCTTTTGATCGCGACCGTAGACGTGCTACGTCGTAGAATTTGGTCGCATTATAATAGATATTCAAATTTTGTTTTCTACAATAAGATTATCTTATCTTATCTTTATATTTATTTGAAATTATATATTGAATATATTACAATGTTATTTGTTATAATTTGTAGGAAAGATTTTTTATTTATGTTTATTCAATCATACTTATATGTTTAGGTTTTTTATATTTGCTTTGTTAAGCTTCGCTAAGTTGCGGAACTGAACGCCCGTAGGTATATAAAAATTTGAACGTAGCGGAACTCTAAACTACGTAAAACTCTCGCCCATTTTTAAGACATCGACGTCAGTGTATTAACATTAGGTCCCCCCTTCCTCCCATTTGTTAAAAAATCTGTATTTATCTAATTATAGGGTACTTCCATCTAAAAGCTCCTCTTTTTTGATTATTATATAGAAAAAGTTTGTTTTGATTTTGATCCAGTAAGCCAAGCAGGGTTACTAGATCAAAGTTTAAATTATTTAATTTAAAAAAAATAAAATGAAGTAGCTACGTTTTTAACGATTTATTCGATTAGACTCGACGCCCTAACGTAAAATGTTATAATTTTAAATTAAAATGAAACATAAAATGTAAGGGTGTTATACTCGGAGCATCGATCTTAAATCTTGATGCCTCCCCCAATACATTGAAAGTACTAAGATATTTTTACACTTGAAATCGTATATTTTATAAGATTCTAGACCTTATTGTAAGCTAATAAGAGTTAGATATATTTTCGTAATTGTAGACGGTTCAATGTTTCCAAGAATGGTTAGAAAGCAGGTGAAAAAAAGCTACTTATTCCAGGGGAAAGTGGGCGGTGTAAATAATATTTTTGTTATATTTTGTATACATATATAAGTTATAAGGCTTTGTGGCTAATATGTTTTGTATACGTTCTAGGTTTTAATGCTAACTAATATATTTTGCAGAAAAATGAATGTAATAAAACTGCTTCACGCGTTTTCCTGCGTAGCAGGTTAAGCAGAGATTATATATTTCATTCCCCTGAGTGGTAATTGAACCCATAACTTTCGCGAGTACAGTCGCACGCTTCGGCCTCTGCGACACGACGGCAGTCTTCTATATTTCTTTCAAAACTTTATAATAATAATAGAGATACAAATTCCCATTATCAAACATGAATCGTACCAACGAGACCTTTAAACTGAATTAGAAAAATTATAATATGGGAATAAGTATGAGATAGTTTTAACACTTTAAAGTGTTATTCCACACTTAAAAAAGAAAAATGTTTATTTAGAAAATGTGTAAAAATATTAACGTAACAGGACTGAAACCCGCGACTCGCGGTCGGTTTCCAGCGGAGCGGTTTAGGAGCTCGAGTCAACGCTACGTTGAATTTTCTATACATTTCTAAATAAATATTTTTTAAGTATGAGATAATATTCTCTAAAAAAATTGTAATGAAAAGTAATATTATGCCACTGCTCACTTTAATACCGTATATTTTATTGGGAAGACTTACTATAAATATTCTATTTGATATATATTTTAGTTACGAGTGCTATAAAACGACAAACTACTGAGGTCGAGTTTAAATTTTAATACATGACCACTTTTATAGTGTAGTATAAACGTACATACCTATATTATCAATATACATAATATGTACAATAAATAAATAAAGTTGAAAATAACGAACGTGGAGAAGAAGCCGCCATGGCGCAGTTGGGTGGAGTCTGTTGTTTTTCTATAGGGATTGCCTGTTGAGCAGCGGAGCTCAACGCCGCGATTTGTCTCGTTACCAGAGCCCCCACTCTAAAATGAAAATAATATTTTTTTTTAGGCTATCTCGATGAAATCATATTTTTGACACATAAGTTACCTGTAGTTTCATCATGATTGATACGAATATTACAAATGGGTCAAATTCAATTACTTTAATGTTTTTACCTACTTATATAGTTACAAGTCGACCTAATAATAGCGTGTTATAAATTCCCTAACTTAGGAATTGAACCTACAATCATTTATCATAGAAAATGTTCAACCACGTCACGATGACGTTATTTCAATATATTTTTATCCAAACACTGGTATCCACTAATTAAAAGAATTTAGAACTGTTTCGTTTCGTTGAAATAAATTATTTCGTAGGTTTTAGTCGAAACAATACCTTTTTCTTAGAATCGGTAATAAATAGTACGAAAGTGACATTAGAATGGGGTATTTTAGATTATGATTTGTTGGAATGCTAATTCAACAGTTGGGAGTTCGATCTTTACTTAGGAGAATGAAATATTTAATATTTTCATTTCCTTGCTAAGTCCAAGGCAATGAGCGGCGTTGAGTTCCGCCACTTAACGGTTCCGCCATTCACGTGATGTCTCTTTATAGACATCACGTGAATGGCGGAACCGAACGCCGCCCTTTTGAAATTCAAATCACCATCCACCGTCTCATCTAAAGATAACAAACTAAATCCTTTAGAAATGTTTAAGTACGTCGATATCTCCTTGTATTCAAATATTCAATTTACAAAGTAGGGCGCAACACAATTAAGTGGCACGGCGCGCACAAACACCGTTGTAATCTGTTTTTGGATGATCGTTGTATTGAATAGAATCTATTTAAGGTTGTTAGTTCTTGTAGCGTTTTGAATGGAAACTCTAAATTAAAAGAAGCCAGACCTAGTTGAAGGCAGAAGCGAGCAAGTGTAAACAAGAGGGTTGTGGGTTCAATCGTCACTCGAGGAAGTGAATAAAAATGCCCTGTTATGGGTGGGAGTGCGAAAATGAAATATGTTTTTTTAAAAGCAGTTGTAAGTTTGATAGTATGTGCGTTGGTTGTAGTTTCACTTCCCATTCTTAAGAAAAAAAGCAAAAAAATATTCTCTGGTCTGCTATCCTTACACAAATTGGACTTGAAATAAATCAATGTTTTTAAAACCCCACATATTGCATTTTGTCTCTTTAATAAGACGTCTTAGCAAAGTATAGGTTTTGAAATAACAACTCCACAAAAGGATATACAAATTCAAATTCAATATGTTCTTTATTCAAATAGACTCTTGTAAGTACCTTTGAATCGAAGGAATATAATGCTACTACTGCCGCCGGCCCAGAAGGCAGTATTGCTGAGAAGAGCCTTACTACTTAGCATACATGTATAACATATCAAAGGCTACAGCGTCTGTTACATATATATAAATATTCAGTCTTAATTAACAATAACTGGCCACGTACGATTCGGACTCATCCACTGAAGGTTCCGTACCTATTTTTAAATTGTAGTTTAACAATTTGGAGAAGTTGAGAGATTTATTATTATATTTTTTGCCATAATTTTGGGTTTACGCGAAATACGGAAATTTCATAGAAAATAAAAGCTCATATCTTATGCTTGCATTGACTTAAAAGCTTGAATTTTTCTGTGCTCAAAGGAACCAAATAGATTTTTGAAATTAATAGTTAATTTTAATTTCAACTAAAACCTCCACGCGGCGATCTCAACATAAATGGTCCTGAGAAACGGACAGACACACAACAAAGTCATCCTATAAGGATTTTATTTTTTTCTTTTTGAGTTACGGAATCCTAAAAATCTATTAAAAATTTTGTCCCCAACCAAAAACTGCCTATACATAAACCAAACACTTTTTTCGTCCATATTACCAAAGAATTACGGGATTATAATTTCCTTTGGGGAAAAATTAAATTTCCTCGCGGATAGATTATTTCGCTTGTATTTGTGTACCAGGAGAACAGTGAATTAGCTTTCTTTGTTGTTTTAAGTTCGACGGTAATTCCCCTTCATTTCAATTCACGCTTCGACTTTTTCCATAATCATTTTCGTGATAACTGCGAAAGATTTTTTCCTACTGTATTTATTAGATTGTCTAAAGTCAATTTGGCCCAGTTGGGACGTATTTATTTAGGTGCTACTTGAGAATATTTAAATTAAAATATTTAGAGTTGATAGAGTAGCAAATTTAAAATAATTTGAGATTTGGTCTAAGCGATCTTAGCAGTAGTGTTGAGATCGACTTGCATTTGAAAGAATTATTTTAATTTTCTATCTCTGGTCAGACAACACGTGGCATTGAGATTCGGGCAGAACGGAAGTTCGAAGAAGGAACGGAGTTTCTCGATACTAGATTCTTTTTTTATGCTATAAGTGTGGTAGTTTTGGTAGTTTGATATTGAGATTCTTTTATCGAAGTTGCTTCTAATACAGATGCAAAATGATAATAATAATGGATTCATACCACAACATTTAACCCTAGATAATGAATACTCATGTAAAAAAATAAAAAAAGCAATTTAGCATTCTATATTCCATGCGAGAGATACATTCAATCTTTTAATTTGACACATACCATACGAAAATACAGAAACGATCATCATCATCATCATCATCAACTGAAAAAGCCTATGATAGGCTTTGGATTACAACGTTTCAACTTTCCAGATATTTTTCAAACCATATATCTATATACAAACCAATTCATGCAAAAGACCGTCTAATCCAAACACAACCAACCTATATTACCAAAAACACCTTAACATAATATAAAATTTTTCAGTTCCAACTCACTTCCCCGTTTCCACTTGACGAAATACAAGAGAGACGTATGTATGGACGTTACATTAAATTGTATGGGTGATAAAGTCGAAATGAAAAGAAAATACCAATATGAGGGTACAATGCGAGGGGGAAGCGGATTATTGCTTTCTATTCTCCGAAGAGTAATCTTTACCTAACTTTGTAATACGCAAGAATATTACTGCAACCAATTGTGGGTACCTGTATTTTTATATTGAACGTACAATTTTGAAAGGCGTATCTTGAAAAAATTGTATGATTGATCGTGGATTTCCACCGTAGAGTACAACTAAAAACTAAACTAAACTAGCTTCACGCTTTATCCCTAGCGGGGTAGTCAGAGAGAACGGAGCGCCGAACGCTACGGTCTCTACACACCTCTTTCGCCTCGTCCACTGTCTTCAACCTCTTCATACATGCCCTCCAGGGGGGTCTACATGCTTTTATGTGACCTTCCTCCAGTATCTTTGATACTGTATACAACTATATGTTATATAACTCGTTCCATTCGGTAAGAATCGAATCAAAAAATGCAATCATCCATTTGCAGTCTCTACGGTAGTCTTTAAAATTTTTTTTTTAGTTTTAAGTACATAGCATGGTAGGCAGAGGGAACCTGAGAACCTAATGTTAAGACATTCTGTTCCAACAAAGACACTTTTGTTTCCCAATTTTGGCGTTCCGTTCCGGTGTGAAGGCCGCGCTTTGTCTCGTTACCAGAGCAAAGAAAATAAAATTATTAAATATTTCATTTTCTCGAGTGTCGCGTATGTTTGCCTGTCATATATACGGTGCCTTGAAAGGCCTCGTATATTTCTTTAATAGCACGGAAATATACGTAAAAGCTTTTTATTCTATTTTTTTAGATTCTCGCTTTATCCCTAGCGGGGTAGCCAGATAGAACAGAGCATCAAAGCATCAGAGCTCTTTCACCTTGTCCACTATCATGATACATGTCCTCCGGGGGATCGTCAAGATTTTTACACGACCTTCCTCCGGTATTACACTGCCTCACAAATGAAATATTTTCCTAAATATCCACAGATAATATAAATAAAATTAAAACAAGGCGGAGATTTTGTTATTCTATTCACTATTTATTTTGTCAAAGATAGAGATTTTTTAAATATATATTATATCTATCTTTGGTCAACCTTGGGCTTAGCAATCAATCACAACCAACTTCAACCAATCCATAAGCTACAGTAACCATAACTTTAACCAAAAAAAAAAACCAAAACAACCCCTTTGCCATCAAATAAAGAAATTTTACTGAAACACACAAATTTCGTTATAGGTTATTTCAAAAAACAAACGTAAAAACCTTTCATAAATATATTTGGGGTCTGTCCGTCAGTCGCCTGTCAGCGTTTGATATTATTTATCCGCGTAGAAAATTGGGGCAACATAAAAATAACAAAAATTACAGTAGGTATTTCTCTTGTGAAATACATTATTTTTTATTTTCCGACTCTTACCAATTTTTCTTTGCCAGGTGAAGATACGATTTTCTACGTTCATTATTAGAAAGGATTAATATTATTATAATTTCAAAATACAAGAGATTCATAGCTGTCATGATGCAGGAGCACAAACGTGCGATACAGTCGTGCTGTATCCTGCATATAGGGGGAAAAAGAGGAGAGAGGGAACCTGGGAACCTAATTTTAACAGACATTGTTTCTTACTGAGACACTTCTGTGCCCCACTTTTTACTGAATTCTTATGAAATTTTGCGTTAAGTGGCGGAACTCAACGCCGCTCATTGCCTTGCTACTTAGCAAGGAAATGAAAATATTAAATATTTCTCTGAAAGAGACATAAAATTTTAGTTCATGAAATATACGAGCAACAAGGCAAAGTGCAGTGTTAAGTTCCGCCACTCAACAAGTAATGTCTTCAAAATTCGGCGGAAAGTGGGGAACGAAATATTTTAATGGGAACAGAGTGTCTTAACACTAGCTTCTGAAGTTCCCTTTGCCTACCCTGAAATGTACGGGGAGTGCGGACAAAAAAATACATACATACAGTGTAACAAAATTTTCTAATCTTTTCTATTGACAAATATCTCTCCCGATACTAAAACGTACTTCACAAAGGCTGTCGTTGTCACATTCGTGCCGACGTGATTACTGATTGCTTTATTCGCGTCCATTATCGAACACAGGCTGAATGGGACGACATGATAATATTAGCGTGATGGACAGAAACCGGTTTTATTTCATTTCGTTTTTCAGATAAATGTTCAATCTAATATATGAAGTATTGATTTTTGTGAAGATTGGTAGAGATTTTCTTTATCCGTTTCCAAAATTATTTCTGGTTTCTATATTTATTAGAATTTTTTTTGATCAATCTTTTCGTTCGTTCGTTTCTTAGAAGCGTTGTAGATTTAGTTAATAAATTCGACTGGTCATATTTCACCTAGGACGAATTTGAATTCATATTCATCCCGTTTAATTAAATTTGTGCCAAATATGCCACTTTTATTTTATTTTATCTGTACATAATGTAAGAAAATAAATGCTAAAATATCTGTTAAATAACTTTAAATTTATCAAAACTAACACGTACACAATCATAAAAACATACATCTAACACAAAACAAATGACGGATAAGCCAATTAAGTCAATTTTATCGAATCCGGCTCGAAGGACCAAGCAATAAAATGTTTTACCTCTTTCATAAATCTATTACACAAAGCCATTCGGCGCTTATCATCGAAAATATCTATTTGTGCGTAACCTGTGCCTTTTGTCATTTGATCGTGATTAGCAAATAGTCGAATTCATTATTCGTTTCGGCATTATAGCGAAACAAAGGCCCCTACATACATATATGTATATATGTATAAAGAACCATAGCTAATCGCGTTTTGTATGTCATGGTATTTATATATTGGTATTCTGTCAATGGCAGTAATAATTAGTATGTTTTCTAGTAAAATTAACTGTATGTTAATTAAGACTATAGCCTTGTTTTGTCGATTTTAGTTAAGTTATGACTAGCGACTTCGCCCGCTTGATCTATATGAATATTAGTTAATTTTTTTTAAGTGTATTTAGATAACAATTGTTGATTATTTTAGTATAGTTATCTTACTTTAAGCGAACAAAAATTATCGTATTTAATAGTTTAGGATAAAGAAAGGAGTGACACCCTCCATCCAACAGTAAAAATTCCATAAAAATCTGAAGACTAGCCCGGACAATAAAAGGACCGACAGACAAAATTTTCAAAATTATTAGATTATGTATCGTGTAAATAACTATACCCACTTAAAACACGGTTATTTTTAAATCACAGACAGACACTTCTACTTTATTTATATTAATGTATTTTTTTTTTCAGCTTTACACTGAATAGCCAGAAGTGTTAAGACACTCCGTTCTTCATTTTAATCAAACCCACAACATATCGCGTCTACAGTCACGCGCTTGTGCCCCTGTGCCACGACTGGGCTCATATACATATATTTTTGATTAAGTATTGTTAATTTCAATAGATGATATCATGATGAAGTTTTTTTTCTGTTTACCTCAGTTTTTAATTATTGGCGTTTCCAGCCAGCCAGTAAAGTATTTTTTTTTTCAATTTAAATCTGATATAACTCTTAAGATATCCGGCCTGTATTCTTTCTTTTACTTCCATATTTATTAAAAATATTTACGATAAATCTTTAGATTAATTAAATTCGTTACCTTGATATTTATAATCATATGTATTTTTCATTATAAATAAATCTACATACAATATTGCAGCGTTGAGTTCCGCGACTCAACACACAATGCCTCCAAAATTTGATGGAAAGCGGGGAACGGACGTGACTTAATGGGAAGGGAGCGCATGAACACAAAGTACCTAGGTTCCCTCTGCCTACTACTGTAGTCCACTAAGTTTTAATTTCCTCATCTCCGAGCACAAGATAGAAGGATCTTATTTAAATACTAAATTAATGTTTATAAGTGCAGTTTGTTGAATATATTAATAAATATTCCTTTCATAATTTATCCGATTTTTATAAAAAAAAGGAAAAAAACTATAAATTTAATACTATTTAAAAGAGGATTTTCCACAAATATTTAGCTTGGCTCGTGTAGTTTATACGTGAACGGAAATATGAGCCATATTCTCGTAAATGCTCAACGATTTTATATACATAAATGGTACGAAATTTTTCCCCACTCGATTCGAGTAGCGTGGATAAACGTGAAATTACTTATTTATATGAATTTTATTTATATTTCTCTACATTTAGTATGTGGAATATTAAAATTTTGCTTCTGGGCTAGTACGGCCACTGGGCAATGAAATGTGTTGGTATCCATCTGACAGGAAACCTCAAATTCTAATTATAATCTTTGAGAAGTACTACTGCAGTGCCTTAATTTAGTTTAATAATGCAAAATACAGCTTTTAGAAGAATAACCTTAATTAAAATTAAATTAAATCTTAAGTTTATTCTTCTATAGGATATAGAAGAATTTTAAACTATAGAAGAATTCAGTTTTTGGCTCTATACTTATAATTTTTTTTAGCATTACCTAGGAGACCCGGTGTTGAGACTCCCCGTTCTCTACTTTCCGTCTAACTTTCGATATTGTGTGTTGATTGGCGGAACCCAATGCCGCGCTTTGTCTTCTCTGAGACGAAGTGAAAATATTTCATTCTCCCGAGTGAGAATCGAATTGACAACTGTCATGTGTACAGCCACACGCTGTGCCGCTGCGCTACAACGGCCTTTAATAAGTTCTGGTTTTTAATTTCGTCTGAGCTATTTTTTACGTATGAAATACTGGTAAAAAAATAATATTTGGGCCGGAATTGGATAACATAGTGATTATTTAGAGTAATGTATTTCTATAACCAAAATGGGAAAACCTATACATGCAGTTCGCTTTAGATCTAGGCTAATTCGCCCACAGTTAGACTACACGGTCGGAGGTCACGTTTGCTCATCAATGGCCACAATTGCCTAATCTACCTACTACCAAACGATGGTACTACCTTTCATTGCTTCCCGACCGTGCTGGCCTAGAAACTTAGATGAATTAGTTTTAGAATGGAAGGCAAAGCCGTTCGGATTTTACATATATAAAATTATGTTGCATAATATATAGAATATTGGATAGTATGAAGAAGGCCAGTCGTGGCGCAAAGGTATAAAGTGTGACTGTAAAATTGACTGGTTGTGGATTCAATCCACACTCGAAGAAATGTAATATTTATTTACATTTAAATAAATAAATCAACTTCACGCAATGTCCCGCACACAGCAGGGTAGGCAGAGGGAATTTAGTGTTAAGACACTCCGTTTCCCACTTTCTGCCGGATTCTGGAGGCATTGCGTGTTGAGTGGCAGAACTCAACGCCGCGCTTAACCTCGACACCAGAGTGAAGAAATGGAAATATAAATTTAAGTAAATATTTCATCTCCTCGAGTGAGGATCGAACCCCCAACCAGTCGGTTTTACAGTCACATTTTGTGCCCCTGCGCCACGACTGGCCTCAAATACTTTCTTTTTCTTGAGTGAAAATAAATTATAATTTTATGCATACACACTCGTACAACTATAATTACATATTGGTTTGCAACATAATTTGTTATATATTAAACATTAATTTCTATATATAATCAGCTTCACGCTGTATCCCGCACACAGCAGGGTACGCAGAGGGAACCTAGTGCAAAGGAAGATACTACTTTAAGTATTTTTTTTAGGTTAGCTGTTCTGTTCTTATGCTGTATCTCGCATACAGATCCCCTTAATACTAGTTTCCTTCTGTTTCTCGTGCAATATACTGAATACAGCGTGAAGCATAAATAAAAGAACCTGTCTCATGCTGTTTGACTCATTTAATTAACCCAATCCCCCACCTCAGAAGCAAATAAACACTATTTTGGCCACCAAATCTCCCCAACCTTCATCAAACACTAAATGCTTGTGTATTATAGCGCTAATATCATCCTGAGCATTCTAGACACGTAGAGAAGCTTATTTGGCCCAAGCCGGGTCTCCCTACAGGTGTTATAAGTACGTATATATATATATATATATATATATATATATATATATATATATATATATATATCTATACATTTAAGTATATGTATGTATTTGTATGACGCTCTCGTAGTGGAGTAAGGTAGTATATAGTGATAGTATAGGTTATGGTTGTGGGTTTTATTCTCATTTGGGGGAAGATGTTTTTTTTATTAGCGTGGTTTTCGGGTTACTACCATAAAGACATTGAATTTTGGAGAGTATTTTAGGCCAGTCGTGTTCCAGCGGCACGAAGTGTGGCTGTAAAACCGACTGGTTGTAGGTTCGATCCCCAGTTCAGGAGATGAAATATTTACTTAAATTTATATTTCCATTTCTTCGCTCCGGTGTCGAGGCTAAGCGCGGCGTTGAGTTCTGCCACTCAACACGCAATGCCTGCGAAATTCGGCGGTAAGTGGTGAAAAAAAGTGTTTTAACACTAGTTCCCTCTACATACTCTGCTGTGTGCGGGATACAGCGTGAAGCTGATTTTTTTTACATTTTATTATAATGTAAATATAAATATTAAGTTCGAAACATAAAATATTCACCTGAGCTATAGGTAAAAGCACAGCGGAATACAGACGGTAAGCTACAATACGTGTCGCGAATTCCCGGGACGGTATTACCATTGTGATATACAAAAAAGCATCTAATTTTTATATTTTTACCTTGGAAGCTCGGATATAACTACGTACAGAAATACCAGGAGGAAGGCCAGTCGTGGCGCCGAGGCACTATGGTGTGCCTCGGCGCCACGACTCGAGGAAATGAAATATTTCATATATATTTTTTTGATTTGAAAAATAAAATAAAATATGACATTTTCACCCTTCTCGTCTTACTCTCAAAGCAGAAAAGGTAGAGAGAAGTACTCTTTCCTGCTTTTTTTTCTTCACTTTCCGCCCAGTTTTAAAGATATTGCTTCTTGATTGGCGGAGCACAACGCCGTGTTTTATCTATTAATAGGTAAAGTTATCCTAGACAAGACTTTATAATCGACATTTATAAAAATATACTACACAATCATCACACATATTAATTTTTTACCTATTTCTGTAAGGAGAAGTGAGTGTTATCAATTCGACAGAATTTTTTTTTTGTTTCTTACTTCAGATCTTTTGACTGGGTCAACCGATTTTAATGATTTTTTTTTAATTTGAAAGCTAGTACTTCCCTTGTGGTTCCATTTTAATAAAGTGCATTTCTTACAATAATATCCTTGAGAAAATTTATATAAGTTTTAAATTTGCCAGGCCAGTCGTGGCGCAGCGGCACGAGGTGTGACTGTAAAACCGACTGGTTGTGGGTCCGATCCCCACTCGTGGAGACGAAATATTTACTTAAATTTATATTTCCATTTCTTCGCTTTGGTGTCGAGGTTAAGCGCGGCGTTGAGTTCTGCCTCTCAACACGCAATGCCTCCAGAACTCGGCAGAAAGTGGACAACGGAGTATCTTAACACTAAGGTCTCCCTGCTGTTTGCAGGATAGAACGTGAAGCAGATTTTTTTTTTAAACTTGCATTAAGTATGTGCGCGACAAATAAACGAATAACTCAATATGCCATCAACCGATTTCGATTATTCTTTTCATATTGGAAAATATACATTTCAAGGGTAATTTGATGAAAGTTTAATTAGGTTCTGATCATAGAATCCGGTGGAAGTCGGTTTTTTTTTTGTTAAAAAATACAATTAATTAGGAATAACATTGTGTTTTGAACAAACTATAAAACTTTATTTAAAAAATACATGTTCAATACAATTTTATTAAGTTTCAATTTGAATTGGGCTTTTTGTTTGCGCCGTATCTGACCCAGAAACGGGCGATTTTATTCGAGATTCAATTCAAACTGTGAATACATCTATTACCGTTTACTGCGCTTTAGAGGTGCATTGCAGTGTATTTATAAATAAATCCTATCTATAAATTTCAACTCAACACTAATGTCGATATCTCGAAAAAAATCGATTGAATGTATGAAACAGAGTGTTTGAACACTAGGTTCTCTCTGCCGGCTCTGATATATGCGGAATACAGCGTGAGGCAATTTTTTTTTATAAATTTCCAATTTAAACTCTTCCGTTACTGAACGACTCACAGACAACGCACAAACGAACTGTTGGTGTTAGAAACGTTGAAATTTGGCTTTTGGTAAGACAGGGAGTGTAAGGTGCTCTCCTAAAAAAGGATTTCTCGAAATTCTTATAGAAATGGGAAAAAAGAGGATTTTCTATTTTAAATCTTAAAGTTTATACAAACAAAGTTGTGAGCGACGGTAAGTGTCATATGTTTAATTTAATTATCTTTTTTTACTTTAATTATGAATGGATTTCCATTAGTATTCCAAACATGACGTGTTTTTTGACGAAATTTTACAAGCAAATTGTGGGGTTAAAATCTTCAGGCGTTGTATGAAAGTCATTCTCTGTTTCTTTTCTTTCACAATGTTAATAAGATGATATCTGATTATGTTAATAGCCAATATAATATGTGTATATGTATAGATAATAGGCCACCGTGGTGCGTGCCCAATAGGTATGCAGCGTCTTACTATAAACGCGGTGGTATTGGGTTCTTTTTCCACTTGCAAGAATGAATTGTTTTCATTTCCCCACCATAATAAATCAAAATGTGGCATTAGGACCCGTCACCTAACACTCATTGTCTCGAATTCGATCGAAAAGCGGTGATCGAAGTGTCTCAACACCAAGTTCTAACTTAACTTAACTTAATTTAACTTAGTTTCACGCTTTATCCCTAGCGAGGTAGTCAGAGAGAACGGAGCACCAAACGCTACGGTCTCTACATACCCCTTTCGCCTCGTCCACTGTCATCAACCTCTTCATACATGCCCACCAACCAAGTTCTAACAAACTTTAAACGTAATAAAACTTGAAATCATAAACCGTACACATTGCACTGTCACTAAATCCTCTCGAATTAATCCACAGAGATATAATACGAACCAAAAAATATAAAATATATACATATATATTTATATAAAAAATATTCACAAACGTGGCAGAAATACGTTTTTAAAATTACAACATCCAAAATTATTTGTCATTTTATTTTCATTACGTGACAAAATTGTTAGCAAAGTTCCGGTAATGGAGCAGATTTAATACTTTTTCATCCCCCAAGGCGCGTTTACAGTTTTGAATTTCAGTATCTAGCTCGTGTTGGAGTTTATTTTGTGTAATGCTCTACGTAGAGCTGTAGAGTAATTATCGTGGCGTGGTTAGGGTTAAGTGAGGTTCACTTGGTTATAGATTTTGAGTTGTAATAGGATTTTTTTATTGATATAGGTCATCGCGGCGTAGTGGGTCAGTGGTGGGAACCGTGATGGTTGTGGGTTCGATTTCTAGTGGGAGAACGAATTTGTTTGTTTCTTTGCTCGCTCAGGTATCATGACAAAGTTCTACCACGCAATGCTTCCAAAAAGCGGGGAACGGATGTATATAATAGGAAACGGAATGTCTTAACACTAGGTTCTCGGGTTTCCTCTACCTACCCTGTTATTTGAGGGATATAGCGCGAAGCTTAAAAAAGCCGTCGTAGAGCTGTAGCGTAAATATCGCAGCATGGGTAGGGTTTAGTGAAATTACCTGGGATATATTTTTATAATTAAGTAATAATATAAGCCCGCTGTGAGTTATAGGTATTATTCAGGTCCTGGCATCATCATTAAACTAGCTCGATGATATCATATCATTTTATTGTCACCCAAACTACGTGTAAATATCTAGTTTTATGAATGTATTTGAGATTTTGCTGCTGTATATTTATTTACATAGTAACATTTAGATTTTAAAAATAATGTTTAAAAACGACAGATAAATATTTTTTCTCAGATCTTTATCACTTTGAAGTAAATAACGTTTCACTCAAGTAAATTCACGTCTCGTTTTCTTCTAAAAATCAAGCAGGCAATTTAGGATCTAAACAAACATCAAGTTTGGGAGTGTTTCAAAGAAAAATACTCGTTGTAAAGTCCACCCCACCCCTTGGCTCCCTTCGTGATCTGAAAAATTAGTTCAAGAAACAAAAATTGGAGCCGTCGTGGCAAAGTGGTACAGAATCCTAGTATATTTTTTTTGCGACTATTGTAAGTTCGTATTCTTTTCGGGGGAGTGAATTATTTTAAATTTTGGTGTTGATTCACCTCAATCTTAGCACTGGGTTCTTTCTGCTTGCACTGTACATCTGGATACGTGGAATAAACTCAAATATTATCCACACCATCCAGATGGTGATGGGATCCAGTTTCGTAGAAACTTCCTTCCACGCGCCACGCAACTGTGGAATGGTCTACCGGCGGCAGTGTTTCCAGGTCGATTCGACTTCGGTACCTTCAAAAAATGCGTCTATCTCCTCCTTAATCCTCGTCCTCCGGTCGTGACCGGCGGTGATCACTTACAATCAGGTGACCAGCACGCTAGCTTGGCTTGTCATTTCCATAAAAAAAACCATTTACAAACATCGAATGCATCTCTTGCAATATTTGAAAAAGTGCAAATATATCGTTACAAAATTAATGATAATGTTATCCAGTTATATGAAATTGAGTAGTCTAACTAAGTTCTTTCTACCCTTCTCTAAAGTCAGTCTTTTGCCTTAAGTATATATTCCAGGTTCGTAGCCAAACTCAATGGATATACTAAACCAACTACGTTTACTCCCGCAGGTGGTTCTCGTAGTTAAGACGTGGTGCTTACGAGATTATGTTTGTCTGTTTTTACTTGTCAATGTATGGATAAGTGACCGTATACAATGAACGAATATGTGAAAGATGAGTTTAATAGCCACATACACTACACTACTACACTTTCCATTTCTTTTTCGAAAAAAAAGCGTGAAGCTGAAAATAACTACAAAAAAAAACTTATTACGAATTTGAATCTTCAACCACATACATTCACACAGACGGCAATATTACAAATCACTCAACCACGCCACAAGGTGTCAATTATGTATCAATCAAACCCATCTACCAAGGGCCGGGGAGCCTTAATTACAGCCGTACGCGCATCGATCGCGAGCAGTCGCCTGTACTAACGCGTAATAATAACATCCCCTAAGGCCGATTTCTGTTACAATGTGCTATTTTGCTAATGCTTGCTTGCTTGGAGATTAATGTTTCTTGTTGGTTTTTTTTTAGCGTAACCCTGTATCCCGTTTATGTTATGGGTGGGAACAGGGAACCTAGGAGCTTAGTGTTAAAACACTCATTTCCGGTTGTCATTCTTCCACTGAATTCTAAAGGTATTGTGTGTTTAGTGGCGGATCTCAATGTCGCGCTTTGTCTCGGTATCAGGGGAAAAGAAAATATTAAATATTTCAATTTCCCCGAATGGGAATCAAATCCACAACCTGTCCCGTTCATAGTTAAACGCTCGTGCCCTTGTGCAATAACTGTCCTTAACGAAAGATATAAAAAACAAAAAACAATAGCTTCACGCTGTATCCCGCACACAGTAGGATAGGGAACCTAGTGTTATGACACTTCGTCCCCCACTTTTCGCCGAATTCTGGAGGCATTGCGTGTTGAGTGGTGGAACTCAACGCCGCGCTTTGCCTCGACACCAGAGCGAAGAAATGAAAATATAAATGTAAATAAATATTTTATTTCCTCGAGTGGTTATCAAACCCACAACCAGTCGATTTTACAGTCACACTTTGTGCCCCTGCGCCACAACAGGTCTCTCGGTATCAGAGGAAAAGAAGATATTAAATATTTCAGTTTCCTCGAGTGGGAATCAAATCCACAACTTTTCCCGTTAACAGTTGAACGCTCGTGCCCTTGTGCGATCATTGGCCTTTAGGAAAATAGAAAATATAATAATCAGTAACAACAATATTATTAAGATTATTATAACAGGTTTTTTTGGTGTGAAGTTACCATTTTTTTATTCCTCATAAGTATATTAAAACTAAATGTATGTATCGTTGTTCACATAAAAATATGCCGAATGCACTCAATGATCATCGATTCAAATTATAGTTTTGAAAGTTTTAATAAAAAAAATTTTTAGCTCCTCGCGTATTAGTCATATGCGAGTTTGGTTTTTCCAATTAATATTTAGTATCATTTCTAAAATTGGTTAAAAATTTGAATGAAATTTGGTAAATACTTTAAACGAGCTAAAACGTGATACTTGAGTGTTATACATTTTTGTAATCCTGTTTCACGTTTCGACAATTTTGCAGTAGTCCACATTCACGGGTAGATGGTAGACCCGTATTAGTCCGTACTGTATATCTCTGATCTCTCTCTATCTGTCTCTAAAAAGAAACATTTAATAAAAGTATTCTCCAATACTCAAAGCTAAAATTACAATTAAATTTAAAATATACAACTGTAAGCATAGGTACTCTATGTACCCAGTGTTAAGAGTTAAGACACTCCGTTCCCAATAAGACACAACCGTTGCCCACATTCTGCCGAATTCTACACATTCCAGTGTTAAGTGGCACAACTCAACGCCGCGCTTTGCCCCATTACCAGAGTGAGGAAATGAAAACATTGAATAATTAGACAACGAATGGCCTCTAAACGCATCTAAATATTCCATTGTAGGTACATGTAATTAAAAACCAACTGACCGCGCGTAATATTCGACAATTATACAGCCAAGTGCGCCTCCATCGGTGCGCCCTTTAATCGTGGTGCGCTCTAAACAGACAGACAAATTGGAGTTCTGTGCGAGTGGAACGTTTGGATTGTGGGATTTTGTGTTTTAGTTACTGTTCGATGATAATCTAAATGGATGGGATATGTGTGTATGAATATGTATATAAAAGCGATATATATGTATAAGTATAAGTCCAGAGGCCAGTCGTGGCGCAGCGGCACGAAGTGTGACTGTAAAACCGAGTGGTTGTGGGTTCGATCCCCACTCGAGGAGATGAAATGTTTACTTAAATTTATATTTCCATTTCTTCGCTCTAGTGTCAAGGCAAAGCGCGGCTTTGAGTCCTGCAACACCACACGCAATGCCTCTAGAATTCGGCAGAAAGTGGGGAACGGAGTGTCTTAACACTAGGCTCCCCTCTGCCTACCCTGCTGTATGCAGGATACAGCGTGAAGCTTTATAGCGTGATTTATATCAAATTGAATTAAAGCTGACATATTACATAGGTGAAATTACTGGACTTGGAAAGTTGAAATTTGGCATATTGGTAGCAGAATGGAGAGTTTTAGACTAAATTCTGCCTTGCAAAATGCGCAAAGTATCAAATTAATAAAATCTTAAAAGAAAAAATGTATTCTATCACTAAAAAAATCCGTATATCATTAAAATACGAGATAAAAGAAAATCTCTAAAGACTTTATAACTAAGACAAGTGTATAGAGTCCACGACGATTGGCACAAGCGATACATTGCCGGGACATTGTGATAAATGACAGTAATTGGTCAGCGTGTCGCTTTTCTTCTTACAACTTGTGAGGCTGGTGGCGATATAGAGAGGGTAAATCGATTTGATTCGACCTATTCTTATGTTAACAATTTAGTGTTTCAGTTCTCTCGTTGATATATATTAGGCAGAGAAAGAGAGAGAGAGATTCCGATCTCTGTTTTAGGTAATTTTTAGAGATATTGCGTTTTCAGTGGCGGAATTCAACGCCACGCTTTCTCTACCTGGCCAGGGAATAGTAGTTATTTAAATATTCCCATAGGTAATTATGAAATAAAAACAAAAATCATAAAAAAAAATAAGAACAAAATTATATACCGCAAAAGCTCTATAATAATGACAAAGTATCTAATTAAAATGTTTTTTGTTTTTCTCACTTGATGGAGTGTCGCAAAGTCCCCGCGTACTGGTATTTGACAGACCTCGAAAATTAGAAACCAACGGGCTCCGGTTTTACGAGTGGAAGTTACGGGAAGCCCCCAACGGACTATTAAAGGCTATATTCCACGAATCTCATAAAGTACAGAAAACAAATGTGAATTTTACATCTGGACACTTCTCTATTATACAAGAAATAAGGTATTTTTTTGCTTGTATTCAGCTCTTTTCGGTGTCACCGCCAAAGTTTCCTACGTTCGACGTCATTTTTGTTCGTAAAACATTAACAGCGTGCCTGTATTTTTGCGGTAAGCAACAAGTAATATTAAAATTGTAATTAGAGGGTGTCTGTTGTCGCCATCTCTCCGTCTACCTCCGTCTACGTTAAGAAAGTTGGTCGGGGTCTTTTAATTAGGGAACTAATTTTCACCTAAGAACCTTTTTTCTTATAGGTAAGCACGTCTCTGTCCAATATTCCTGTGTAAGAGCGATCCCCGAGTGCTTAATTGGCAATGTTGAAATTTTGGTTGTAGGTATTTTGATTAATTAAATTTTAGGTTTTTTTTTTTCGTTTCAAGTTTTGTTTTGTAGGGTGTATATTGTATATTGCTTCGCTTAGATTTACTTAGACTATATTTTGGTTGGTTTAGCGAAAACACATTATTTGTTATCTTTCGGGATGCTGCAGCATCAAACTATTAGAAGAAACTATAGTAATAGTTTCTTCTAATAGTTTAGAAAATAAATAGCGAGACTGAATAGGTTTCTATAAAAATATGTTTTAATTATTAATTGAGTTAGTCAATTATAATAAGTAGGACAACTAATCAAGAACTTGAGGCCGGTCGTGGAGCAGGGGAGCGTGATTGTAACACGACAGGTTGTGGGTTCGATTCTCAATCGAGGAAACGAAATATTACTTCCACCACTCAAGACGCTCAAAGCTCAAGCTCAACTCAATACTCAAGTTGGGCCACTCAGTAACGCACCAGTTTTGTGTAATCTCTTTGGTTTTAGATTTACGCTGCATCTCGCACATAGCAAGGTTGGCGGAGGGAACCTGGGATTCTAGTGTTAAGTTAATTCAGAAGGCATTGCTTGTTGAGTGGGGAAACTCAACGCCGCGCCTTATTATCAGATAAATAAAATGCAATAAAAAAATTATATAATTTCCTCAAACCTACACCCTGTCAAGTTTACAGTTGCACTCTTGTGCCACGACTGGATTCTAAGACGTATTAGTACAAATAATTATAATTAAAAAAAAACCGAGTTTTTCAATTTCAACCGGAAACCATAATCAAAATCTATCCATTTCTTAATAAACTACCCTTGAGAGATCTTTACCAATAAAAAAATATTCATTGAAAACGGTTGGCGGTATATTGAGTTATTCGTCCACCCCTTCGTCCATGATGTCATTTTCTCATGGATACCATTGTTAGAAATGGAAGAAATTAAAATGGGACCACACGGGAAGTAATAGCTTTCAAATAAAAAAAGACTCATCAAAATCGGTTCACCTTATTTCTGAGTTAACAAACAAAAAAAATGTTTCGATCTGACCTGATCTAACCTCCTTCTTTTAGAGATATCAGTTAAAAATGGAAAATCCCATTTTATTCAGTTTTCGTAGGAATTTAGAGAATTAATCTCTTAATTTTTTGTTTTCTGCACTCCCTCATAGGTAGTCTATGTGTCTGCAAGCCAAATTTTAACTTTATTTAATATTTTTATATATATTTTATATAGAGCAAATGTCTAGTATTTTTTATTCTCTACAAAAATCGAATCTGTGACCTTTACCTTCACATATCTCCCAGTCGCAGTCCACGTTTGTTTGTGTATGTCAGTGTGATAAAAATATAATATAATACTAGCTCTTACGTGGTTTATGTGCGACGCGTGCGTTATCGCCCTCGTGTATACATTTTTACGCCTCTTCTGCTTATGAATAACAAGCGAATGTATTTTTATAATAAATTATATGTAATTATACCTATTTTTTTTATTTTAGCTTTATACTGTATCCCGATTATAGATAGAGAAAAGGAAACTAGTATAGAAACACTCTGTTCTCTAATATCCGAGACGGTGCGTGATGAGTGGTGGAATTCAACGCCGCGCTTTATCTTGTTACCAGAACGAGGAAATGAAAATCTATAATATATATGGAATTGGTTCTTCCAATTGGGAATCAAAGCCCACATCTGTCTCGGGTCCCGTCTGTCTAAAGCGTGGAGTAAAAGCTATTGTATTAACAAAAATGATATTATTTTACATTTCTTAAGTGTTGTTCCACACTTAGAAAAGAAAAACACTTATTTAGAAAACGTATAAAAATTTCAACGTAGCCGGACTCGAACTCGCTCCTCCTGGAAACATCCCCTACAGAGATGCTAACAACAAAAATAAGTTCTAACAAGCGAATAAAAAAAATTGACGTAGCTTGATGATAACGTACGGCTTAGTGGTCAGAGCGCCTGGTCAGTTTCCAGGAGGCGCGGGTTCGAATCCCGCTACGTTAAAATTTTTATACGTTTCCTAAATAAGTAAAAATGATATTATTTACTATCAAAATGCTAAGTACTCTTAAAGACTATCAAAGTAGTTTCCCTTTTCATTTCAATACCAAAGGAAATTTTACAGGTTACTTAATTAAACATAAACGCGTTTCTAAACGCCAAAGAATAAACGTCTATTAAATAAGAAAAATCTTTTTTTTTTTTTTGGAACTTTGAAAGTGCGAAATACTGCCAGTTGTGAAGTGTTCTCGGGTCCTCAGTGGGTTTTTAAGTATAACGAGGCCTCTACCGTGTTTTGTGTGGCAAAGTGATTTTAAATCTTAAGTCTAGCGTCTTAGAGTCGATTTTTGAACAATCCACCAAGTAGTTTTGGTCGCCTATTGACCTAAAATATTACGTGCAACTAAGGTTTAGTCTATTTTTAAATATAGGGCTTATTTGCGCGTGGCGTTTGTCATTTTATATTTATGTGTGTCAAGATGTGTTCGTGTAATGTGTTGTATGTGTGCTAAGTTTATAATTAATCTATACTAATATAATAAAGCGAAACAGTTCGTTTGTTTGTCTGTTTGTTTGTTTAAACGCTAAGATCTCTGGATCTACTCGTCCGATTTACTTATTGTTGGCTTAACATAGAAGCTACGTTCTTCAGGAGTGTTATAGGCTATATAACATTACGAAGTAAGAGAACGTATGGCTTAGTGGTCAGAGCGCCTGGTCGGTTTCCAGGAGGCGCGGGCTCGAGTCCCGCTACGTTCAAATTTTTATACGTTTTCTAAATAAATTACAAAGTAAGTTTTAGTTAACCTTAAATAACGAAATAACAATAATAATAAAAGCCATTGAATTGCTTTAAGCGCGTGCGCTACATCAGTAGTTAATTATATATGAGGACGCTGTATGACAAAAGTATTCTATTTTGTTAGTTTAAAAAAAATGTATCTATCTCTCTCTTATAAATAACCATCAATAAGGCATTTTTTGACAAAAAAATAAATAAAATTGGAAAGCGATATTTCATCGATTTTTTTTAGACATGGATGAAAACTTATGAGCGAAGGTTATTCTTTGATCAAAGAAATTTTATGAATATAAACTTCGGATTTAATAGTAGGTAATATGGACATATACTTTTCGAGAAAATATAAAATTAAAATAATTCAACGCTCTGTTTACAGCCGCAAGCCTAGGTTCGACTCGAGCAGGGAACGCCCTTGCCGCCGATGATATTCTATCAAGTAGCCACGTAGTGCTTGTTGATGTTGTTGTTCATAATTGAATGAATCAATCTGTTGAAACGCTACTACTTAATACTTGAGACCAGTCGTGTCACAGGAGCGCAAAGTATGACTGTAAACGAGACTGTGTGTGGGTTCGATCCCCACTGGCAAAAATGAATGATTTTATTTAAAGTTATATTGTTAACAGATCCTAAAACAGTTTCTTTGTTTTAAATCATCCAAAGCCTTATCTATATTATAAATGTAAATTCTCCCTGAAGTAGGATTTAAAGCAAAGAAAACTGTGGAAAATCAGTTACATATATAAGTGAGCTTTTCCAAAGTATATTTTGTTACTTAAGAAATATACATATTAAATACGAAATGCACTCTAGTTCTGATCGAATTTAAAGTTCGTCAAAGCGACGACTGTGTGTGGCTTAATTGGCGTTTTCCAAAAAGCGAGTTGTGGTCTTGTTCTTAAAAGGCTTTTAATCTTTCTTTAGATTGAGTCTGTGAGATATAGCATGCTGAATCGAGGTCATTTGACTGTAAAAGCGTCGCTCGTGGATTCAATTCCCCACTCGAATGAATGAGTTATGTACTTTATGATGAATTGCGCATTATGATCCCAAGAAAGATCGCGGCGTTGAGCTCCACTTCTCAACACAGAACTGTCTCAAAAATTTGTATAAAAGTAGGATCTTTTTCATTTATCAATACCAGGTTCCTGCTCTGATGAACCGGCTTACAGCGTGATGCTAATAAAATATACTGAATAAAACGCACGTTGCATTAAACTTAATACAAACATTTCATTGGTATGAAAATAAAACCGAAATATTCTCTCCACAAATATTATATACACCTGTTACCAAAATCAATAAAAGAAATAAACCTGTTGAATAAAATAAAAATATAACGCGAATACCGTTCCCGTACCCGATGAACAGCACAAAGGACGTCAAAACGTCATTATGTTGCAATCATCGGAATGGAATCCGTTGCGGGAGTAAATGGTAAAACCGCTTCATTAATCTAGCAAATGCCTACACAAAGTTTTTAAAAAAAAAACACAGATTTTAAACTAAAATGTCATACCAATCAAAGCCCAATATTGACGGTCAAAACAATTAATGAAAACCCCACAGCTCCATCCCTTATACCGAAGCGATAGAGACTAGAGTGTTACAGCAATAATACATTTGTGCAAGTGCAGCCATAGGATGGGGATACGGCAGCCCCCCGAGGGGTGCGTCGGTTGCCCAGGATACCAGCTCGGCCCGGGCTAGACGTCAGTAAACATAAAGTGCTTGATCAAACAAAATTGGTCCTTCGAGCGCACCCGTAACGTCTATTTCTCAATATAGCTAACAAGATAAAACACTTTACGTACAATTCTCAACTCTATCCCCTAAAAAATAGTATTAAATTTCAAATGATATATATAAATTAGCAATGTATATGCTTTGAACGCTAATTCGCTTATTCTTAAGTATATATTTCAGTGCAAAATTGCTCTTAAAGCTATGTTATATGGTTTCCATTGGTCTGCCTTGTTCCTGGAGAGTCCGCTCAGGTGGTTAGATTTTAGATTTATTACAACGAAGTGAGTAATCTGTATTGTTTTATGAAACCAAAGCCAGGGGTATTTAGTTGGGATGGGAGTAATGAAATATTGTATTAAAATTCATCAACGCGGCTTATTAGAGCTCGTGCGTCCGTTTTGGTTTACAAGTAGATTAATTGAATGGGTATAATATGTCTGGTGATATACTTCTGCATGGACGTAGAGTTAGTAATTAAGTATTCCGTTTTCTCTCAGGTAAAATTGAGAGTGACATGGAATGTCCCAAAAATAGGCTGTCTATCACTTGTCAAATCTAAAATTGTAAGTAATTGCCGAAAGGTTTGCGGTCCGTTTGATCGTACGTTCAAATTATTGTCAATAGGTATATAGCTGAATTAAGACACTCTGTCCCTATTCTCCGCCCATTTTCGAGGCATTGCGTATTAAATGGTTAAAATCAAAGTCGCGAATTGTAATTTATATTGCTTTAGTAAATTAAAACACAATCAACGCCGCGCCTTGTCTTGTATATATTACTAGAACTAAGAAATAAGAATAATATTTTTTTTATTAGAAAGAAACCACAAATTGGAATCGAAGTCACGACCATTCCGTCTACAGTCAAACGCTTCCGCCGCACACGACGGTGTCTACGTACATATATTCTAACTACACAAATTTAATATTTTAATCAAAAATTTTAAATATTCACCAAGTAAACAGCATCTACATCTTAAACAACACGTCCGTCCATCCCAGAGGAGCCAATGCAATTTCATTTCTGTGCATCTGTCTGTTCGCCCAAGGGTGGGAACCGTGAGGGTAGTATAATTATATATTGCGAATTGAAATTTACAAGTGTTCATTGTTCAAGAGATAATAAAAGTGTTGATTTAAATGTGAAGTGGTGAATTTGAATTTGTCATTGGTTTGAATTTGTGCCCCTTTTTTTAATTTTAGTGAAGTTGATTGTAAATAAGTCTTGTATGCCCAGTTGGTATGTGTTTTATTGTATGTTATAGGTTTGGGTTCGAATTTATTTTTGGGAACGTTTTTTATTTATAATTTAAATTGTCTTATGAACAAAGTTAATTGGATTTACATTTATTCGTTTTAGTAGTTATTATTTCACGTTTAAAATATTATTTATTAAAGACATTTAAACAAAATCTAAACTATCTGAACAAAATTAGGCTAGATTTCGATCTAGATCTATACTAAAACAGGTTCTACGTATCGTCTCCGTTCCTAACACCTATATAATTGCACGTCGCCACCCTCCAAATACGTACATCAATGGGTATTGCGTTTTGTGGCTGTTGATTTTGCCCAGACAGATCGGTGCTGTCGATAATTTGCGTTAACTATATATATATTTTGGAACTACAAGGCGTTTGCTTTTAGACTTTGTGCCGCTACAACCTTTTCACTGTGGGTGCCTAAAGGAAAACTACAGTGATCCAATCCGAAATGTTATGAACATACTTATAATAGGCATATTTAGGCCATCTTGGTGCGATGGTTGCCCGTTCAAACCTCGTTTTCGGCAATTAATTATTTCCATTCTGTCTCTGTGGCAAGACAAACTGCTGTGATGATCTACCAATCAATACGCAACGTCTTACATTCGGCAGGAAGTGGAGAAATGTTGTAGCATTATGATCTCTATAATTCAACTTATAAATAACAACATTTATAAGTTGTAACAAGCGTATAAAAATTTGGACGTAGCTTGATGAGAACGTATGGCTTAGTGGTCAGAGCGCCTAGAGCGGGTTCGAGTCTCGCTACGTTCAAATTTTTATACGTTTTCTAAATAAGTATTTTTCTTTCCTAAGTGTGGATAAACATTTAAAAAAATGTTAAAAAAATTATGATCTCTTTTTCTTTTTCGAAGTTGAGATTAATGTTCTTAGTTCCATTGGTCTAAATCCGAGAGAGTGCAAGCACTACGCGGCTGCTTAAGAGGATGTCGATGGCGGCAACGGCGTCCTCTATGGGAATGTAACCTCGACTTGCTGCCCGTCGATCAGGCAAGGACGTCTCCTTTTATCCTGCTATTATTATTTTAGTGTGAAAATGAAAAATAAATATCAACATGCATAAGAGCAAAATTCCAAAAATGCATTTTTGTTGTAATGAAATAAAATTCACAAGTTGAAATGTTGGAAAAGCAGTTATTAGGACTTAGTACATAAAATGAGCGAAGTATTTTTTTTTTCATAACTTTACGTTTTTATGTAAAAAGACCTTTTAAATTATTTAATGCAGGTTAAGCATTTGCTTAATGTGAATTATGTCTTAAGGAGTCGTGTAATTTAAACATGTTTATATTCTAAGTAGGTTGAGAAGTATAACTTGGTTAAAAAAGATTTAATTTAAGTTTGAGTTGCTTGTGAGTACTAGAACGTTAGTACGAGGCCGTCGTGGCGCAGTGGCACAAGCGTGTGACTGTAAAAGCAGAGGTTGTGCGTTCGATTCTTATTAGGGGTAGTGAATTATTTAATACTTTCTATTTCTCCCATCGTAGCAATACAGCAGCGCCAGATTGTAAGTGTGACCGTTGTAGGTACGAGTCTTACTGAGGTAAATGATTTATTTCCATTTTCTCGGTCTGATTACAAGACGAAACACGCCGCTATCCATATGCAATGTCTCGAAAAAAAGGCGTGAAATGGGGAATAGAGGATCTTAATACTAGGTTCCCTTTACCTACCCGGCGATATGCGGGATACAATGTGAACCTATATATTATAATAAATAAAGCGTTCGACCACACAATGTAGGTATGTATGTATGTATGTATGTTCACAGCAACGTCGCAAACTCAAACACAATGCAGCTTAACGAACGCCCTCGGTCCATATTAAGGGATCTCCCTGCGGTAGGGTGATAGTTTCAACGAAGATTTTATATTTTACGCTTTGAAAAATTTAAATTTTGCTCACGAAAAGGCACGCAAGACTGGCAGAAATTTTATAAAAGTTGGCATTTTTGAGTTAATATTTTCATGTATGATGAAATATTGTTTAAACGAGACATACATACATAATGGTACAGCGGCAAAGCGTCGACCGTAGACGCGGCGGTTCGATTTCCACTCTGGGGAATAAATTATTTTGTTTTAAACGCTCTCGTAACAAAACAAAGCGAGGCGTTGAGTTCCGCAATTCAACACATTCTCTCTATATACCCTGCTATGTACGGGAAGCTATAAAAATGCATACATAATTATACGTAACTATCTATACCCGTATTTAACATAGATACTGCGGTCTATTATTGTGGAATTTCAACCTAGAACTGTCGTGATTAAACTCCATTCACATAAATATGTCTATAATCTAATACTAATACTGAAATAAAAGTCCGTATAAATTTCATTCAGTTGGTGAATTTGAAAGAGATGAAAGTAGGACGGAATGTGAGATAAATAGAAAAATATTAGAGCAAATGAAGTATTTTTAGTCGAAACGGTGGATAAGAAATGGATGCGTTTGCTTTAAGCAATAAAGCTAGTGTTGAAATTAACAATACCTTCACTGCATTGATGAGGAGGCAGAACGCCGTACATAATGCAATGGTGGTACCGATGCTGTTGTATGGTAGCGAAATGTGAATATTACAGAAGAAGAATTAAAGAAAGCTATGGAGATGCAATCTATTCAAAGGGTATACGGAGTTAGTTTATCTGAAGAAATAAATAGAATGGCACAGAAGAAATTAAGAAGAACGTGCTCAGATAGCTTGAGCGCGTAGAGAAAATGGGCAACGACAGTTAAAAAAGATCTATGAAACACGAGTAGTAAAAGAGGCAGGAGGAGACCTCGATTGACCTTCGAAAACACAGTATCGATGATACTGTCGGAAGATTACGTAAAAACCTCGATACAAATATTTTTATTGTATACAAATGGAAAATTCTAAAGCAAATCACGTGGGACACATCGACAATACCTCTGCACTGTAGCGTTGAAGACAAAGTTATAAAATAGTATTTTAAAATTAAAATCGTTTGCAAACGTCCCTAAGTGTTCCCGGCCCCCGCCGACCAGCTCCGATGCGGCGATACTTAAATATTTCTTTTGCTGGTGTACTAGAATATAACTAGAATTCCATCTTGCCGTTGGTCCGTTTAAATATTCACTTTGCTGTGTGCATTTTTAAAATAGCTATTTAAGAGTAAGTAACAAGGGTAAATGCTTTCGTGTTTGTAAAATAGAGATGGGTGTTTTTTTTTATAAAGTAGCTTCTTGTGTTACTACTTTTATCGACTAAAGTATAGAATTATTAATAACAACTGATAAAAGTGATTAATTTTTAATTTATCTTCATTTTTATGGAATCGTAATGTAATTATCAATAATTTTCAATTTATTACAGTTACCGTAACATATACGTATTTGCTAGTTAAAATTATATCTTAAATCTAGTCTTGTATTCAATTATTGAATTTATATCATATTCTCTAGAGTCTAGACTGATTAAAATAATAGTAAATTTTCCAAAATAATGTTAAATAAAAAATATAAATATACATAAAATTAATGTTTGTAATTCTTTCTTTGTCATTATTAATGTTAAAGAAATAATAAATTTATTTTAGAGTGATTTACGTAAAGTCAATAAATACTGTTTAATTTTGAAAATACACATTGTTTTCTTTATTTAAAATAAATTTAACATAAATTATATACTAGTGATCTAATAAATATAATAAGTAAATACTCAAAAATATTTACTGTTAAAATAGGTGTCTCGTGGACTACTGTATCAGTATAATTGTAAAAATTAAACCAGTATCAGTATAAATGTTAAAATTACTTATTTTTTTATAAATTTTACCTAACTTATATACTTAACTGGTATGAGCATTAAATAAAATTCATATTATCATCTTTCTCTTCCGGTCCAGCGGAAAAGAAACATTCCTAACTTTAAAAGGCTCTATCACGCCCGATTAGATATTTCCCTTTGTCTATTAGCCCTGTTATGTGATCAAAACGACCACTTAAAAATAGTTGAGTTCTTTTTAGTTAACCATGTTTCTTCTCCAATGGCTTTATACCTCTATTATACAATAATAATATATTATCTAATAAATTATTTATTGCGCAGCGCTGAGTTCCGCCATTCAACACGCAAAGCTTCGAGATTTCTGTCTTAATACTAGGTCCCCTCTGCCTACCCTGCTTTATGCGGGCTATATTGTGAACCTAAAAAATACGTTTATGGACATCGACACGGACAGGGCCGTTAAGATTTCTTAAGAATATAAACAAAAAAAAAAGTGCGGCGTTGAGTGGCGCCTCTCACGGAATGTCTCGAAATTGGGTGTAAACGCCTGAACACGCCTTGAACGAAGTCTTTCGTCATCTATTTTTTCTAATTACCATTATTTGAATTATTTAGTAAATAATAACATTTTTCACAGTTTTTTTCTTAGCATATTTTTTATACATCAAAGTCTATATAATTTATTTTTAAAAAAAAAGGTATAGCATAAAAATGTTTGCATCTGTATAGTTATTTGGCTGTAGTAAAATGTGGCCGTATAGCTTAATTGGCTGGAGCACTTGGACGGTATCCAAGAGGGTCAGGTTCAAATTCGGCTACGTAGTTTTATGTACGGACTTTATAAAAAGAAAGCTTTAGCTATCTTACATATACTGTAGTTATGTAATAAATACAGATATTTTAATGTTTGGTTAGTTAAATTCGTTTTATTCAACGTTATTATATGGACTGGGATGGAATTTATACATAAATATAAATTAGTGGCAACGTCGTTTCCGTGATCTAGAAAGAATAAAATCTCGTTTTTCCTGTTGACGTAGTATTTTCTAAAAACCTTTCTACCTCTCCTCAAGGTACCTACACACCAAATTTTAGCGTTCTACGCCACGTAGTTCTGGCTGAGCAAAATCAGTCAGTGGCTCAGAAACGTAAGAGTTAGAGGTGACGAGGCAAACCCCGGCGTTGAATTCCGCTACTTATCGCTACCACACAATGCCTTCAGTTGTCGGCGGAAAGTAGGCAACGGACTTGTCCTAATAAGAATACGGAGCATCTCAATACTAGGTTCCCGGGTTCCTCTAAATACTCTGCTTCGTGCGGGATACAGCATGAAGCTAAACAAAAAAAATAAAAACATTCCAAAACATAAATAATAATATCCATTCCAGAGTGATATTTTCTTAAAAAAAGAAACATACTCTTTAGATATTTTTTCCTTTAGAAATACCAATGACAATGTTACATTGAAAAAATAAAGTAAAAATTCATGCCGTGGCTCTCGGAGCATGCTTCCTTCTCGTTTCGCTAGGGATGTATTATTTACCGTATATGTGGAGAAATTCCGTAAAAAATAACTAGTTTTATTTAACATTCTCCACAATCTCGTGGATTTTCCCTTAAATATTTCTTGAGATATTCGGTCGTGTTTGTTTGTTGTTTTTGGCTTAAATATGATGAATATTTATATTTTATGCTGTATTTTAGGTGTATGCTTTGAGTAAAGGTATGGTTTGGAATTTTTGAACAGTTTTTCTGTATTAGTATGAGATATAGATTGTAGAGGCCAGCCGTGGCGCAGGGGGACAGATTGTGATTGTAAAATCGACTAGTTGTGGTTTCGATCCCCACTCGAAGAATTAAAATATTTACTTACATTTATAACTTTTTATATTTTATTATACTTCGCTCTAGTGGCAAGGCAAAGCGCGGCGTTGAGTTCCGCCACTCAACACGCAATGCCTCTAGAACTCGGCGTAAACTAGGTTCCCTCTGCATATCCTGCTGTGTGCGGGATACAGCGTGATTTTTTTTTTATTTTTAAATATTGTAGGGTTAGGTTTTAAGAATTAGCTCGGCTTTCTATTTTTCCATGAGATTGTTCCTTATTGATTTTTGCAGATTCCGTGTTAAAAATGACTTACATTATCCAAAAATCAATAAACATGTTATTTTTAACAGTTTTATCTCTCTGAACGTCTTTAAAAATTACAATTAAGACCAGGTATATTGTACAACATTTTGACTACTAATAATTTAGGGGACTAATCCTTAAAAGTAGTACTCACTCATTCTATATAAACTACATGAAATATTTCAAAATTCAATGTTTAGCGGTTTCTGTGCATGCATCAGTAGATATTGGTCAGCGGATACAACTTAGACTGAAGTGCACTAAAACACACCCTTAAGTTTTTCTCTAGAATTCTAGATGCTGCTTTTTGTACTAAAATTATAAAGAAATATACAAATATTTAAGGATATAACAGGATAGGGAACCTAGAGCTCAGACACTCTGTTCCTCACTTTCCATCCAATTTTCGAGGCATTACATATCGACTGGCGGAACTGAACGCCGCTTTGTCTAAAATTTTTAACAAAGTTAATATCAACCTCATGTTGTTAACTTTGAAGTATCAAAAGCAATTTCCGCCTAAATAATTAGTCAGTACTATAACTATCCGGTATCTGGAAACTTTATAGACAACAAGTAGGTAGCGGTAGTTTAAAATTTACACCCAAGCACTAATAACGGAAAGTTTTACTAGAAACATTTTCAAGCAAGTAAATCATCAACGCATCGCCGCCGGCTTAGACGTTAATTGTATATGTTTTGCTGGCAAAGTTATGTTCTTATAAGTGATGGGAGCTAGGGATTTTTTTTTTACTTTTTAGTTAGTATAGAATGTATGGTTATGTTGTGGTCGTGGATCGTGGTGGTTGTGAGTTCGAGTTTTATTTAAGAGGGGAACATGTCAATGATAGATACATCGCTCGTTTGGTGAATTGCACTTTTTAATAAACTTGACGTTTAGTGCCGGCATTCAATCCGCAATGCCTCCAGAATTTGACAATAAGTGGGAAACGGAAATGTATTAATGGTGGCGGAGTGTCTTAATATTAGGTTCCCAGGTTCCCTCTGACTACTCTGCTATATGCGGGATACAGAGTGGAAGAAATATTTGTATAAATAGACGCAATCAAAATATGTAAATAGTCTTTCTACAATATGTAGTTATTTAGATAACTTAACTTCACGTTGTATCCCTAGCGGAGTAATCAGAGAGAACAAAGCGCCAAACGCTACGGTCCCTACATACCTCTTTCGCCTCGTCCACTGTTAACCACCTCTTCATACATGTCCTCCGGTCCTTATGCTTTTTACGTGACCTTCCTCCAGTATCTTTGATACTGATGTTTTCGAAGGTCAACCGATGTTTTTCCTTTTTATAAATACTTAGAACTTTTTTGAAAAAATGGAATTACGTGATGCTAGCACCAAATGAGATTTCTTTGATCTGCCTTCTTCGACGAAAGAAACAGAGATCTGACAATGTTAAGGTACTCCGCTCTCCACATTTCGCTTATTTTATAAATATTTTTTTCACGCTGTATGTGTTGTTGTTTGGTGGAATTTAACGTCGTGCCTTATCTTAATTCCGGAACTTAATACAATGAAGTAAAAATAACTCATTCCTCTAATTTAAATTTAAATTCAAATACAAAATATTCTTTATTCAAATATACTATTATAAGCACTTTTGAATCGTCGAATGAACGTATAAACAAAAAGGCTACCACCGGTTCGGAAGGCAGTTCTGCTGAGAAGAGCCGGCAAGAAACTCAACAGTTGCTCTTTTCAAAGTCAACTTACATCTGAAGCACTGCCCCATTCCATAAGACTCCATAAGATAAAATACTATGAAAACAGCTATGTAGACTAGTCGGGCAGTTTCAACGTCCGTCATTTGTCTTACTTTTTTAATTGCGAATGCGGCAGAGCTGAGTTCATCCACAAGTGCTTCCAGATGAGTGTTCCACTGGAGTTTGGAATCTATAGTTATACCTAAGAAAATAGCTGATTCTGACACATTGAGGGTTTCTCCTTTAATTACTAGACTAAAATTATGTTTTTAACGTTTGGTAAAGCAACTTCAATACATTTCGTTTTTTTAGCATTTAATATTTGATTATTCATATCAAAACAAAGAAGAATATACGATAATGCACTGTTCACTTTGTCATAGTTTGTTATGTTTCTGTCTACCCTTAATATTAAAGAGGTATATCTGCGAAGAGTACAATACATATAGATTCTTTGAATAAAAGGCAGATCGTTAATATAAAGAAGAAATAAAACGGGACCAAGAATAGATCCTTGTGGAACGCCCATCCTTAGAGGAGATCCAGATGATTTTTACATTATTTATACTAACCTTCTGGATTCTTTCGTTTAGATATGAGGCAATAATATCAAGGGCAGTATCCTGTATACCATAATGAAAAAGAATTTAGTTTTTATTAGTTTTAATAACAGAGTGTCATGGTCTACACAATCAAAGGCTTTGGATAAATCACAAAACACTCCAATTCCTTTTTGTGACTTCTTCCATGTCATAAATGTGCTCTAGGAGTGCAGCACCCGCATCTGTAGTAGACTTGCCTTTGGTGAAACCATATTGCTTACTATGGAAACAATTGTTAATATTTAAGAAAATTGTGAATTATTTCAAATATTTTACTTTAAGATGGCAAAATAGTCATAATTGTTAATCCAACTGATAACTACTATATTTACAGTCAGAAATTTCACAACTTCGCCATTATATAGCTATTAATTAACCAAAATCGTAATTACCAGTCAAGTACACGCTATAGCCTTACAATAACACATTTACATACATCTATACATATATCTATATGTATAAGTCATACAACGTATCTATAAATATGTGTATAAGTCATACAATTAAGCGTAGACACGCCGCGGGGTTGCTACTTGCAGTGACACCTAATTTGCCGAGGAGCGGCCAGCGTTTGTGTGTACTTTAGTTGTCTAGTTAGACATATTGAAGATAATTATCTTAGTTTGGTACGTCTGTATGGGATCTTAGGAAGGATGCTGTGTGTGATCTTAGTATACTCGGGGTATTGATTGAAGTTAATATTGTGTACTAACTAACTAATCGTCACCCTAACTTTGCTTGCGTGGAAATAGGATAGTAAAATAGAAAATGTATAATTTTTCCTGTGCCAGTAGGATTTTTTGGAAAACCTCTCTTAGTGCTCTTCTACGTCCTCTATATACTTTTTTTGTCACTTCCGTTTCCTATTTTTCGCCAAATTCCAGATGCATTGCGTATTGAGTGGCAGTACTCAACGTTACGTTACCAAAGTGCCCTTGCGCCACGAATGTCCCAAAATTACAAGCAAACTATTGCAAGTTCACATGTAATTTAAGCTAAAAGGTAATAAAAATATTAAATAGAAAATTACACCAAGTGGGCATCGATCCCACAACCGTCGCGTCCAGAGTCGTCTGTGCCCCTACGCCATAACGGCCTCGACCTCATCATACAATCTGAAGGAGTAAATGAAATCAAGCAATAATAAAAAAAGAACTATTTATTCTGCATCACTATAATAAAATATGTAACATTTTTATCAACTTTTAAAAGCTTCTCATACTATGTCGATAGAATTTCTCTACATTTCTCCGGAGAGTGTTGCTTTTCTATTTCTTCCATTGAATTATTAAAATGTAAACTAATCGTATCTTCAAAATATAAGAATAACATTAAGAAAGTTAATAAAATATTTGATCGATCACTCCACTGACCTTCGTTCCCAGTTAATTTATCACCTGATGATAAATAGGTTTTCCTTTCGCTAGAAATTTCATATAATATTTACGTATTCTTATTATACCAACGACATTGAGTCATGGCTTGTGTTAGAACACAACAAGTAGTCTAGTCTAAAATTAATCTATTATATATCTATACTTATAATAAAATCGTGACTGGTCGGTGTCTGTGTGTGGAAGATTTATGACAAAAATTGTTACTAGGAGCATTTAACAATGTTATGATGAAAAGATGTTGGATTTTAACGCCGCATTTAGCCTTGTTATCATAGAATTTAAAAATAATTCGTTTATACTGTAAATGGGACTCGAGCCCACAACCACGGCGTTTACATTCATATAGTGTATGGCACTGTTGTCACGACGTGAAGAGCTCTATTAATAAATATGAATTTATTTTTTTACTTTTCCAGGTAAGTTCAGGCTATTAATTTAGAAAATGGCGCTGTGAAGAGTAAGTACGTAAATACAGAATTTAATTTCGCCACCGTAAAAAATTATAACCTACAATTTTTTTTAAAATATATTATAAATATAAGTCTTTCTTAGAAAAGATATTAAAGTAACGGGACACAAAACATTCAATTTATTTATCTTACTAGTCAATCCTCAACTAGTTTACTATTAATAATTTAGTATTAAGCGCGAAAATAACTAAAAAAATAAATTTACTATGCAATACTGTGTTATTTTTTTTGAAAGATCCAAAAAATAATGAATGGAGAATCAAAACACTAAATCTTCACTATCTACCCAGCCACTAACAGAAAAGAAAGCGGACGCACACACACGACCCTCAAACAAAAATACGCACATTAATCAAAACCAACGCCACTCCACACGTAATACAAAATCATCAATCCATCCTGCGCACATAACAAGCTAATTTAAATGCCAAGTTATTATACCCTCTCCCCTCCCCCTTCTCCCCACTCCTCCCCCGAAAATCTCAAAATCTCTCTCTCAGACGTGATACCATCAAAAGGGTTGTTTCATATCGATGGGTTAATTTTCACGAGTTATTTGCATCGAGTCAAAGGCGGGAGTTAATACGGGACTGACATCTGCATACAAATGGTTGTAATTTAGTTCTGTGACATGCCCGAGGCGCTGGGTAAATGTTGGGTGAGGCTGTTTGTTCACGTGCGACTTTTGTGGACTGCTTGGACTATATTTTTCTTTGGGCTGGACTATTGGGTTATATTGTCTGGTTTTTACTGATAGTTTAATTGTTAAAAAAAATCGATGTGTGTACTAGATTCTTGGTGTCTATATAATCTTATGTAGGTATATTAGAAACAAATCCCATCGTTTCTCACTTTCCGACGATTTTTTAAGGCATTGCATGTTGAGTGGCAGAATTCAACGCCGTGCTATGCTTCGTTATCAAAACAAGAAAATAAAAAAAACATTTCATTCCATCGATAGGGAATCGATTACACTCGCAGCTTGTGCTCTTGCGCCACGACGTGTTGATTGGAAAATTATTGCCTTCTCCGAGAGTGGGGATTGAACCCACAACTATTGTGTATGTACTATGTCGTCGTGACGCTATCGTACTGTGACACGCATCTTTGACATATATTATAATTAAGCTTTTCAGTTTTAACTAAGACATAAGACATTCTAGTCGCACGACAGTCTTGTCGTTATTCTAGAATACGCCCAAATGACCGTACTGTAGCAAGATTTACATAGGGGACGATTGATAGAAGGTTCTTTCACACCAACGGTGGTCCATTGTAGTGTTGATCGAGTGACGATTTATACGCAAATTGTTTTTAATTATGCACATTTTTTAAATATTTTTAAGGGATGTATGTATGTACTTATGTATGAATGTATGAGATTGAATAATTGTTTTTTCTCCTTTATTTATTTGTCCATATTTGAGCTGTCACATTAAGAATTCTTTAGTTTCACACAGCTTATGCTGCAGTGTTAGTAGAGGAGTGCTAAGACATTCCATTTTTTTTTTTTTAAGACATTGCGTACATAGTGGCGGACCTTGATCATAGTGGTTCTGATGGACAGCGTCCAGCTTATAAAAGCGATGCCTGTGGATTCGATATCTATCACGTAGGTTAGAAAGTGTAGGAGAACATATAAAAGAATTTTTCAAAAATTAACAGCAGAATTTTTCCATTTCACGTCTTACACTCCACATAAACAAAGTTATGGGCTACGACTACTTTCTTTTTATTATATAGTAATAAAATAATTTTAAAATCACAAGTCACCCTCAAGGCCAGCATCTATAAGAGGAACGTATTTATTCGGTACACAATTTTATAATCTAACGAGAGAGAGCGTCGCGTCGCCACGCTTCAGCTAATTAGAGATTATTTATGAAAATATAAAATCCAGTCAAAGGGCTCCTTATTTTTTCATATAAAAATGTTTCGCAAAGTGACTTTGATTTTGTTTGGAGTGTTTATAATGAGCTTTTTTAGATGGAAGTACGATTTTTTTTAGTTTTTTTTCTATGAAAATTCGACGGTTGTGGTTTCGATTCCTACTTGGGGGAACTGATTAGTCTCGAACACTATGCAGAAAGTGGAGAATGGAGTGAGTTATAGATAGATATAGATCCTTCTGCTCTTTCTGCAATATTCAGGATATAGCGTGAAACAAAAAAAATGAGGGATGTATTTTAATGCTTAAATGATGGTTGTAGGGTTCGATTGTTAATCAAAGGTATGTTCATATTATTAAAATTTTCATTTTTTTAGGGCTTCTACTACATTAAGAGAGATTGGGTGTTAAGTACCGTAACTCAATGCTGCATTTAGTCTAACTACTTTAAATAACTAATGTCATTGATTGTTGAATATTTTTTTTAACTAACGTATTGTTAAATTTTAATGCTAATTTAAATTTTTTAATTTTTTTTTTTATTTTAATAAATAATAGATAAAGAAAACAATCTACGAAGTATCATGATGAAGCATAAATAAAATATATATAAATACACATAGATTCCTACCACTGTAGACTCAAAGGAAATTAATTCTCATATATTATACAAAATCGTAGGAAAAATCCAATTTATTAATACTAATAGAAAATTCTAAACAGAAAATGAATATCAACTATAAATTAAAATAAGTATAGTCAAACAAAACCAAAACACTTTTGAGAAACACGAACATTTATTAATAAGTTCATTTGATAATATTTAAACGCTCATATTTCATATGAAATATATGTAGAATTAAATATTTGCTAACAGTCTATAAAGTTATAGGACTGGACGAGACTAATAACGGGCCTTATCTAACCTAAAATAATCATACCACCGTACTACGACAAAGTACCATCTCACTCCACAACTCGAGCCAGGTAGCACTTTGTCTCATTAAATAGTTAACACTCATACGGATATGATCGCAGTAATTTACAGCGGTATGGTTCCATTTCCTTTGACTTGGCAAAAGATTTACAACCTTGTTATAGTGTAATTGGATGAGTATGTAGCTGGAGTGAGACATAGTTCTATTTGCGCTGTGTGTAACGCCAATGTGGAACTTTGTCGTACTCTCTCGTACGTAACTTCATCACGCTCTTGCCAAGTTTTCTGTTTTCCTCGTGATGTTAATTTTAACTTCGTTAAAACTATTTTAATAAGTTTGTTTTTTAATATTAGTTATTTTATAAAAATAAGAAAATATTTACCTAATTTATGTATAAAACTGTTTTGTTATTGAGTGACTGACAGACAACGCACAGACGAAATTACTAGAATTAGAAACGAGGAGGAAGGGTGCACTGAAAGAAGATTTCTCGAAATTCCTACAGAAATAGAATTACGGGATTACCTTCTTCTTTTTCTCTTCCCTAGCTTCACGCTGTACCGCACATAGATGTTGTTAAATCACTCCGTTCTCATTAAGACACTTCCGTTCCCAAATTTTCCACCCAATTCTGGAGGCTTTGCATGTTAAGTGGCGAAACGTTGCTGTTTGCCTTGTTAACAGAGCGAGGAAATGGAAATATTAAATATTTAATGTCATCGAGTGGGAATCGAGCCCAGGACCTATCGCGTTTAAAACTTTTGCTCTTGCGCCTCAACTGTTCTCCAAATATCGATTTTCACTGATATCTATTTTACATTTTCAAGTTTACGAAAGAAAATGCATGTGACTAATGCAATACGACTATTGAAGTCAGTCGTGGCGCAGGGGTACAAATGTGACTGTGTAAACGCAATTAGTAGTGGGTTCGATTTCCACTCGAGGAAATAGAATATGTTTTAAAATGTATATTTTCATTACTTTACTCTAGTGTCAGGGCAAAAGGCTTTTAGAATTTAACGGTTTATGGGGAACGGAGTGTTTAAACACTGGCTTCCCTCTGCCTTCTCTACTGTGAGCGGGATATAGCGTGAAGCCGATTTTATTAATACGATGATAAAACAACTTTACTTTAATGGAGATGGATTGACCTAAATCGTTAACCTACAAATAGGTTAGAGAAATAAAGTAATAAAAATATCATAATATTGAAAATACTTACCGATTTTCTCATCACTTAGGAAAAAAAATTGCAAGATTTTTCAATGTAATTGCAATTAAAAATATTTAAAATTAATAAACAAATTAAAAGTAAGATAGATATATTTTTATCTCTGTTTCTCTACTTCACGCTTTTTCCCGCATAACATGTGAAAAAAGAGAATCCGGCTCCCACTTGTCGCCCAATTTCAAAATATTACATATTGATTGCCGGAACTCAACGCCGTGTTTTGTCAACAAAAACGGGGCAATGAAAATTAATACTTATATATTTTTTAATTATACACTGTATCTCGCTTGTCCGCCAAAATTCTTGCGAGGCGTGTCAAGTGGCGAAACTTATAATTTAATTAAATATTAAATATTTCATTTCCTAGACTGGGAATCGAACCCACAACCTGTCGCGTTTACATTAGCACGTTTGTGCCCACGCCACGAATGGCCTCAATACAACCTCTAACAATAACAACATTACCAGTTCATCAATACCTAATGTTCATATATAATGAAAATCTAATGGAAATCGTTAGCCTTTGAGGCTGTTCATTATTCTAATCTCATATAGTATATATATCTATATATATATATATTTACATAATATCTTTGTACATTACAGAAAGCATTTATAGTGTTGTCTGTATGTGTATTGTAATTGTTTCACATATTCACATATGTTGAAGAAGGCCGTCGGTGGTCGGTCATGGTTGTGGGTTTGATTCCCGTTCGGGGGAATGAATAAAATTCCTTTCATTGATCTGGTTACATAGTTTGGTGTGGAATTCCGTCACTCAACACACAGTGTCTCGAATATTGGTCGGATGCTGGACGGAGTGTTTTATTACTAAGTTATCTCTGCCTACTCTTTCATAAGTGAGTAAAAAAAAATATTTTTTTTTTAAATGTGTGTAGAGTAAAAATCAAGTAATTTTATTAAAAACAAGAAGTTACATGCTTATTTTTTTTAACCACAAAATAACCATCAGTTCACATAAAATAATACCTCAAACCTGAGAAGAACCCACAACCTGTTGTGTTTACAACCACACACTTACATCCCTGCGCCACGACTCAACTCGGGAAATAAAAAATAAACCCCACCACTCCCTACAAAAAATTACCTTTTTCCCAGTACCTAAGCCGCATAAAAATGAATCTGTAACACTAATCTGTATAGCAATGGTGGAAATCAGGTCAATTTTCATCGTTATAAAGTTCTGAGGCTTGATGGAAAATGAATATTTAATGAGGTGATACTGAATTCATTTTTTACTTTTTAGTTCTATTTTTACGATGGTATCGGAAGTGAAGATGTTTGGGCTGATTTAGGTTAATGGTTGTCTTCTATTGCTTAGATATCGTGGGTTTGGTTATTGCCTGAGATAGAAGTTACTATGGGGAATGGAGTGTCTTAACACTAGGTTCCCTCTGCCTAGCCTGCTGTGTATGTGTATACAGCATGAAGCTGTTTTTTTTATGATGAATTTTTGAGACGTTGCTTGTTGAGTGGCAAAACTCAATGCCACGCTTCATTTTGTTACCAGAAGGAAGAAATATAAATAATACTTTCCTCCGAGTGGGAATCGAACATAGAACCGTCAAATATTTAGTCATACACACACACATAGTGTGTGTGAACCTATATAATGTTAATTCCCATACTGCATGACTCCAATACCACATTAAAACATACAGTAATAGTAAAATCGGAATATCTTCATAACGAACTGAAGCAAATGTCGAAAAGCTCTATTTGTTCGTGATGCCGCAGAGCAAACAGAGTAAGCGCAAATGTTGATAAGGATGAGTGGAGTCCCTTCGCATCTTGTAGTGGAATAGTAAAAGTATAGTTATTGTAAATCAAAAATTTTATATTCAAAATTTTCAAGAATTCGGCGGAAAGTGAAGAACGAAGGTGCCTGTACTCTTTACTTCCTTAACTTTGTTCGGGATACTGCGTGAAGTAAAATTTATTTTTTCAGTTTCACGCAGTATCCCGCGTGTAGCAGGATGTGCAGGGGAAGCTTAGTGTTAAGATACTCCGCCCCCAACTTTCCGCCGCATTACGGAGGCATTGCCTATTGAGTAGCGAAACTGGATGGCATGCTCCGCCTTGACACCAGAGCAAGAAAATGAAAATATTAAATATTTCATTTCTTCGAATGAGAATCGAACTCACAAATCTAATCAAACTATCGCGTTAACAGGCACATGCTTGTGCCATTGCGCCACGACTGGCCTCCTTAATAAATAAATAAATAAATATATTAAAAATAATCACTACCACAGTGTGGACGTGGCTTTACAATTAGAATACAAGATTATGCAAATTTTATAATCCTAGCCCTCGAGCGATGTTTTTGTATGGAACCGCAAATGAGGGTCGATCCCGGTAACTTCATTTGAATGTACTTATGATATTTCGTTTATAAGTTTTATGATAGTGTCAATGTTTGAAACGACAGTTGTGGGTTCAATTTCCACTCAGGGGAATGAATTAGTTTCATTTCTCGTCCTTTATTTTATTAAGAAAGAAAAGTAGCGTTGAGTTGCCACGAAATGTCTTGAAAATTTGGTGTAAAGTGGGGATCGGAGTGTCTTATTTATTAGGTTCCTTTCTAGCCTACCTGCTATACAACAGTTGAATAAAGCTGTTTTTATTCCTTTTTATATAAAAAACAGGAAAACTGAACCGAACCGAAACCAACTTTAAGGTCTAGATTGAATCAGAATATAATTAAAAAAGTATATAAAAACAAACACCACCTAATATATTTCGTATAACAAAATAAAGAATACATTATATATATATATACACGGTAAGATGCAAAAGGGTAATCCGCAAATAATGAGAAACGAAGGACCGTAATTATTTTAAAATTATACGTAGGCCCTTTATTGGTCGGGAAAAATAATGCTATTAGCGTTTTGAGCCGCGCTCGTTGCCTGGTAAGTACTTCTGCGTCTATGTTTATATTTCTTATGTTTATTTTTAAATTAGGTTTAGGTTCTTACTAAAAAGTAGATTTTAGGTTGTGTTAATATTTGGAGGCAGAGGCTGAGGCTGTCGTGGCGCAGAGGCACAAACGAGATGGTTGTGAGTTCGATTTCTATTCGGTGGATTGCAATATTTGATATTTTCATTATCTCGTTCTGGTAACGAGGCGCGTTGTTGAGTTCCGCCACTCAACACGCAATGCTTCCCGAATTCGGTAAGTGGGGAATGGAAATATCTATGGGAAAAGAGTGTTTTAACACTAGGTTCCCAGGTTCCCTCTGCTTATCCAGCTATGTGTGGGATACGGTGTGAAGCTAATAATAATATTATTTAAAATACTTTCTTATGCATATCGATCTTGCTAGTTTCACATAACTACTTCTATATAACACAAAGAAAATTAGGTCAACACACATAAATTAATAAATCAAAACAAAAGCTGTTTACCATTTTATATGGTTCATACTTACCGCCATTAATCAAGAAAATGCAATCGTAACAAAGACATTAAAGTTCCGAAGTGGGAATCTTTAAGTAATATTTATTACGCAACCGCGGGGTAATTATTTAGGGGATTCAGGGGAGATTCACCCCAGATGGGGAGGTGTGGGAGTCGGGAGTATAAACTTAATACATATATTCTTAAATGTACAGGTAAGGAATGTGATTTGTAAATGCTATTGATTTTTTTTGAGTCCTTCGTGGTGCAGGGGCAAAAGCGTGTCACTATAATACGCAACGGTTGTGGGTTCGATTTCTTTTTGGGAATGATAATATTGTAATTTTCTCTCCCTGGTACCGAGGCAAAACGCGGCGTTGAGTTCCGCCGTTCAAGACACAGTGCCTTTAGAATTCGGTGGAATTTACAGAACGGAAGTGTCTTAATTGGAATCGGAATATGTTAACACTGGGTGCCCAATAAGCTCTGCTTTGTGCGGGATACAGCGTGAAGTTAAACAAACTCACTTATCACTTTTTCCTAGCATAAATACGAGAAATGCATTGAATTAAAAATAATGATTATAACCCGAGCGAATTTGGGAGCGGATCGCTAATTTTATAAGGCTCCTCCGGTCCATTTTGCGGCAGTGCGTTCCGTCAGCTAACTCGAACATAATTGGATAAAATGTGGAGAGATCAGAGAAATGACCACTATTACTTAAGTGCCTTTCGTTCTTTAGTAAAAAATGATCTATATAGGTATACGTGATATAATAGTTGAAAGAAAGGATTAAAATAAAAAATCTACTTCAAACTGTATCCCGTATACAGCAGGGTAGGCAGAGGGAACCTAGTGTTAAAACACTCCGTATCCCACTTTCTGCCGAATTCTGGAGGCATTGCGTGTTGAGTGGCAGGACTCAACGCCGCGCTTTGCCTTTACACCAGAGCGAAGAAATGGAAATATAAATTTAAGTAAATATGTCATCTCTTCGAGTCGGGGATCGAACCCACAACCAGTAGGTTTTACAGTCACACTTTGTGCCACTGCGCGACGACTGGACTCATCAAGAAAAGATTACCTAATCCTACCTCATCATAAAATGTTTTGGTATATTTTAATTTTCATTTTTGTAAAGCGCAGTATTGAGGCCACATTGGGACTTGTTTTATATAAAATTTCTGTTTATTTCAAAAATAGAGAACAGTAGAATTCATAGTTTCTATAAATAAAAAGAAAATATGCATGACTTATTATTTTACGGAAACACTAAAGCGTTGTTTTTTAATGTTTTAATATGCTAAGAACAGAGCGATAGATTTAAAAAAATAATTATTTCATTCCCCCGTGAAGTAATCGAACCCACAACCGTCGCGTCAATATAGACACACGTCTGAACGCGAATGTGCAACAACGGCCTCAATATATTACATACTGTTTATATATTATAAAAAATCCGGAGGCCGGTCGTGGCGCAGCGGCACGAGGTGTGACTGCAAAACCGGCTGGTTGTGGGTTCGATCCCCACTCGAGGAGATGAAATATTTACTTAAATTTATATTTCCATTTCTTCGCTCTGGCGTCGAGGTTAAGCGCGGCGTTGAGTTCTGCCACTCAACACGCAATGCCTCCAAAATTCGGCAGAAAGTGGGGAACGGAGTGTCTTAACACTAGGTTCCCTCTGCCTACCCTGCTGTGTGCGGGATACAGCGTGAAGCTAATTTAATTTAATTTTAATTTTTTTATTATAAAAAATCCACAATATCGCAAAATAAACTCTGGTGATACAGACAAGCAATTTACATAGACGAAGGTTCGCTAACATTGTTTATTTTGTTGCCGAAACTTAAATAAAAAAAAACCCTTTTGCCCTGTAGATATCATAACTCTTTGATGGGATAACTTTGCCCTTATAGTACTGTAAGGTACTTTTTAAATTTGTTTTTCCTCTCTCTTCACAGTTTTCTTTTGAGGCTTTTGAGAAATTATCGTATAAAATATTCATGTTGGGATTTTTTTTTGTGATATATTTTTTATTTAAGGCCCTTGTGGCTTAGTGGTAGCGAGAATTTGTTTTGTTGTCACTTATTTAACTTAAATTGGCTTCGAAACTATATAGTATGGACGATACTGGAATAAGGTCACATTAAAGGCCCAAATCAAGGAGAGCATGTATAAAATGGGATACTGTATACGCGTTTGCTCGTTTCCATCTTGATGAAATTAATAATATTCTCAGGTATGATAAATAACGGCGTTAAGTTCCTCCAGTCAGACATGATCAAGGTCTTGAATTCGGGTGGTAACTGTAAAATGGAATATCTGAACATAAATGTCTCTGCTTACCTAATAAATGAGTGTATTTTGCTCATTTATTATTTAAGCAGAGACGTAAAGCGACGATATTGAACAAAGTTCTACGGTATATCTTAACAACTAGACTTCTAATAACCTTAGTTTTTAATAGGTACCTAAAGTTTGTGAGGACGGATGTTTGCTCCATTTTCACGCAAAAACTACTAAATGGATTTTAATGAAACTTAGCAATAAATTAAATTAAATTAAATTAAATTAGCTTCACGCTATATCCCGCACACAGCAGGTAAGGCAGAGGGAACCTAGTGTTAAGACACTCCGTTCCCCACTTTCTGCCGAATTCTGGAGGCATTGCGTGTTGAGTGGCAGAACTCAACGCCGCGCTTAGCCTTGACACCAGAGCGAAGAAATGGAAATATAAATTTAAGTAAATATTTCATTTCCTCGAGTGGGGATCGAACCCACAACCGTCGTGTTACAGTCACACCCTTGTGCCCCTGGGCCACGACTTAGCAATAATATAGCTTTTACATCAGAATAATATATAGGCTACAATTTATGTAAAGGATTTTATAACAATTTTAAGCGGGCGTAGATGTGCTAGTAATGAAATAAATAAAGGTGGTTAAAAGATTTTCTTTTGTAATCAAAACTTTTTGTTGACTACACGTGTATCCGTTCCTATCCGGAATTCATCCAACTAGGGCATGGAAATAGATTTCGCCATATTACTGTGAAAACCGCATTCGGAGAGAGTTCCACGCTTTTTTCACCTTTATTCCGATGGATATAAGGTATAATTTTCTATTCAATATAATTCTTGTTAGCCACTGTACAGGACAAACGCAAAAAACATATAAAGCAATATCACGATCCCCTCGGGCAGACCGATTCTACGTCAGATTTCAAAATTGCTTAACACGAACAAAAATTAACTTTATTTCATTCGAATAAAGTTGTTAATTGTCTAGCAAATTGAGGGAAAGGATTCAAAATGACAGTTCAGATGAGATGCTGTGCATTTTGAACTCTAGGACTTTTGTAGGGAAATTTGTCTTTTTTTATTTCTAATGGAATATAGAGGTTTTATGTTTTTAGTTCTGGTTGTTGTGGTTTGGTAGGATATGCCAATTAAAATTTACTAGAGGCTGTTGACGCGTATAATAATACGTGTTTTTTTTTCATCATATTGGTCTATGGCAAATTGTATTTATGAAGTAACGTATACTAATTATAAGTCTAAAATAGTTTTTATCTGTACTACAAATTTCTATTTTTGGCATAGTATTTTTCGAATTTTCGAAGAGATTGCATCTCCACGGCGTTCATCTTTCTTTCATTCTTCTTCTGTAATACCCACGTTTCGACTATTAATTCTTCAAATTTGTACTTTGCTAAAATGACGTAGGTCTGGGAGCGCTGGGATCTCAGTCTATAAATACTGCATATTTTCGAGGCATATTATTATACGTTTTCAATTCTTGTTTTAAACCTTTTAATTGAACTAGACCATTCACTTCTTTTTTAACTTTAACACCGTAAATTTGGACGGAGAGTGAAGAACAGTGGATGAAACCATCCCAACTCTGCTTAATATTATAAATGTAAAAGTTTGTGTGGTTGGATGTTTGTTCCATTATCACGCAAAAACTACTGAACAGATTTAGATGCAATTTTATAGTAATATAGCTTATACATCAGAAAAACACATAAGCTGTAATTTACGTAAACTTTTTGTATAACTTGTCTTTAATAAAACAGCAAATTAAAGCGGGTGAAGCCGCGTTCAGGTCGCTAGTCATCAAATAAATATAACTAACTTAACAACAACAATTCACCCATAATCAACATGTAGCGATAATTAATTGCTAAGGTGTTGATGACAAGATGATATATGTATTTGCGTCATATTAGCATTGTCACGTCATAATATGACATTTATGGGGTTAATGACTCGTTCGTGACAGAATAAAAAAAATAGATTAGAATAGGACTATGAAAACTCAACTCCGTCCTTTGTCTATTATTAAGGGGAATTGTAATTTTGAATATTATATCATGTGGGGAATGGGAGCTGAGTGTCTTAACACTAGGTTCCCTCTGCCTAACTTGCTACGTACGGGATATAGTGTGAAGTTATAAAACAATAATAAAGGCTATTTGATATTGAGTAGTGGCTGGAAAAGCGATGGTTGTACGTTCGGTCGCAATTCGGTACAATTCTGTATTATATTTTTTTTTGTTTGATTAGTAGGTATATTATATAGGTATTTGATTCATCATTCACAATTCATAAAATTGAAGCAGTTAAAGCTTTGTAGGATAGCATCTTACACGGTTTGATTCCCATTCAGGGGAATGTTAATGAAATAGAGGACGCAGTGTCTTACTTAACATTAGGCTCTCCCTTCCTAGTCTGCTAAAATAGCGTTTGTGAAGCTGATTTTTTAAAATATAAATCGCGTCTACAAACCATTTTCTCTTATAAATTATTTCGTAGAACACAGTTGTAGCGTAATGGATCGTAGAATGCTACAGCTGTTGGCGCTACGTCGTAGCCTGGCGTTGATCTATAGTCAATATAAATATTTCCACTTTAAAAAATTAAACTTTGTTTCTTTTAGAGTTTATAGCGGTTTTTGTGATTTACGCTATTTTATTAATATTTTATATTTTTAATTACGGAGTGAAATTAAATTTCCAAAATTTTGTGGAATAATTGTCCAAATTTATTAACACTTAAGAAGATATACAAAGAAAATAATTTTACACACTCACAGAAGGAAATAAAGAAATTTAAAGAAATACTAAAAGAAACAGATAAGCAAAACAGATACGTATTAGCAAGAAGATAAGGCTTAAAATT
>JAATLQ010038339.1:11464-21899 GCA_013421005.1 Heliconius erato x Heliconius himera | reverse complement strand
CTTACTCGTAGCTAGCAAGCAGGCTACGTCACGCACAGCAAAAAAACTCGAAACAAGTTTGTCATGCGAATGCGCTGCGTGCGGATGAATTATAATAAATATAAATATTAACTTTAGTTTTAAGTAAATTTGAAAATAGAATATAGTGTAGTATTTGTATATATTATTATTAATTAATTTTATTAAAAGTTAATATTCACTACAAGTTAAAAATCGACTCTGTGGTGTCTTATTTGGAGCTCTTTTTTGTATGTTGGGTAATGGTACTCATTGTGTAGTGACAATTTGTTTTGTAAATAATAATGAAGATATTATGAATGTTTTGCTGTATTGAGAAAACAGCTTGAGTCGATGTTTAATTGAAGTATTTTTGTCGTAGGGGACACTCGTGTGACTGTAAATGCCACTGGTTGTGGATTCGTTTCCATTCGAGGAAATGAAATATTTTATAAGGAAGATTATTGAACTGTAAAAATTTACATTTTAATGTTTAAAAATCTCATTTTGAGGAGAAACGGCAAGTTTATTGCCGTATTTATTATATACTAGTGGCCCAGTCAAGGCTTCGCTCGCACACCACCTATAATATTTTTATTTTGCTGCATTTACCAACAAATTGATACATTAAATCATGAATGCTACGTGGCTGTATGATAGGACGTCATCGACAGCAAGGGCGCCCCCTGCAGGATTCGAGCATAGCCTTGCCGACGTAAGCAGAGCGATGTTTTATTTTAATTTTACATTTTTTTTAAATACATCCAAATTACATGCTATACAAGCTAAAGATTATCTTCATTAAATTTCCTTGATGATGAAATAACTTTCGCTCGTAAGTTTCAATATACGAGTATATGTGAAATAAAAATCGATTATATACGAACTTCCAATTTTCAATTTTTTTTTGTCACAAAATGCCTTATTGTCACTTATTTATGAGATATAGATATATGTTGTCATGAACTTTGTTTTAAAACTCAGAAAATTGAATATTTTTGTCATACAATTTACTAACATATAATTGACTATTTTTGCAGCTAAAAACAATTCGATAGCGTATATTATTATTTTGTTATTTAAGGCTAATTAAGACTTACACAGTTATGTTATATATAGCCTATAGTAAGTACTTCTGAAGAATGCAGATTTCATACAAATTAAAAAGAAAGTAAATTGGACCAGTAGATCCAGAGATCTTAGTGCTTAAACAAACAAACAAACTCTTCTGTTTTATTATTTTTTGTTTTAGTTTTTTAGTTTAGTTTATATTAGTATAGATTCAGGCTTATTTCAACTATAAAATAAAAAAAAATATACTTCAATATCAAAGAAAACCATTTTATAGAGATACTGTACACGTGTCAGTTCCCTTGTAATTTACTTTTAAACCTCCTTTCATTTGTGACGTACAAACATACATACATATCATCATAGTTCACGTATAAACGCGTCGCTTAGAACGGGTCATGTTTTTGACATTTTCTTTGTCACACCATAATTATTTACGTCCCTATACCCCATAGTAAATGCCACTCTAGGGGCGCGTATGATGTTCAAAGACTAGTCTTGGTTATGTTTATGTATGTATGTTTGTTTGTATGAATAAATGTACGGAACTAGAATATGTTGATTTGAAAACATTTTGAAGCTGGAGCGTCGCAGTGGGACAGCGTTTGACTGTTAACGGAATGGTTGTAGATACGATTCTATCTGGGGAAAATATTTTTCTTTTATTTCTTTATTTTGGTAGGAAAACGTTGACGTTAAGCTGGTTTAATAAAAAATATCTTGAAAGTTGGACGGAAAGGGGTAACGGAGTGTCTTAAAACTGCCCTCCCTCCTGCTCCTACTCTCTCTGCTTACCCTGATATGCGGGGAAATCGTGAAACTTTAAAAAAACGTGGAAAATGGAAATAAAATATTTTATATTTTCATTTCTTCGCTCGGGTGTCGAGGCAAAGCGCGGCGTTGAGTTACGCCACTCAACACACAATGCCTCCAGAATGTATTCAAAAATAGATAGCGGAGTGTCTTAATACAAGGCTACCTCTGTCTGCCCTGCTATAACTGTATTACTTGTAAAGTTTAATCTAAATCCGTTTGAAAACATAAAAAAATGCTATTACAGGTTTTTTTAAAGAAACGAAATTATAATATTATAATTAAAACGTTCCACATTACACAAATTAAAAATGAAGGTACCTTCATTAAGCAGAAAGACTAAAGCGCGATAGCGTACAGCGTATTTATGAACTTGAAAGCAAAATTAAAAAAAAATGCTTATTTTTGTCAAAGAGACTGCGTGTGAAATTTATCACACTTTTGTGAGGTGAGAAGAGTGGATTTTTAAAAGGTGAGTATGTATTTACACTTTTTTTTGGTAAATATTTGTGTTAAATGAGACCTTTGTTGCGTAGGGGCAAGATTTCGATTGTAAAATGCGACTGTTGTGGGTTCGATCTCACTCTAGGGAAGGAAATATATATTTTTTTTCTCGCTCTGATAACGAGGTAAAACGCCAATCAATACGCAATGACGAGAGTTCGGCGTAAACCGAAAAATAACTATATGAAATGTCTAAAATTGGAAAACTTAGAGCTGCTTTTTCTCTTGTTACAAGAGGAAGTTAATTTATTTCGTTTCCTTCGGAAGAATCGAACTCACAACCATCGCGCATATGCTCAGGTGCTATATCATGCCTCTACTTATCATAAATGATGATAAACTACTATAAAAATATCGTTTTTCCTTTAAAAACTCGTTAACTCGTAGGTACCTACTCCAAAAATATATCGCCTACCTCATTTAATATGAGACGTACCGTATTGAAATTTCTTAGGCCCGTGCGGAAAGTTTTAATACGGCCCGAGTGATTGATGACAGTGTATGGGAAAGGTGAAATATCACTGGCCAGGATTAGGAGGGGTTGGATCTAGAGTAATGATTTAAAAAAAAAACAGCTTCACGCTGTATCCCGCACACAGCAGGGTAGGCAGAGGAAACCTAGTGTTAAGACACTCCGTTCCCCACTTTCTGCCGAATTCTGGAGGCATTGCGTGTTGTGTGGCAGAACTCAACGTCGCGCTTAACCTCGACACCAGAGCGAAGAAATGGAAATATAAATTTAAGTAAATATTTCATCTCCTCGAGTGAGAATCGAACCCACAACCAGTCGGTTTTACAGTCACACTTCGTGCCGCTGCGCCACGACTGGCCTCAAGATAAGTAATGATTTTAATAGCTTATTTAGTGTTTGTTTTGGTTTTACTTTTTTTTGGCTCACACTTTATTCCGCATATTGGCAGATTAGGCGGGGGAACCTAATGTTAAGTCACTCCGCACCCATTACGACGTTCCTCACTTTCCGCCGAATTCTGAAGGCATTGCGTGTTGAGTGGTGGGACTCAATGCGACGGTTTGCCACAGCGAAGAACTGAAAGTATTAAATATTTCATTCTTTCGAGTCAGAATCAAACCCACAATCTGTCGCGTTTACAATCGCCAGACAAAAATCAGACTTTCAAGCGGCGCGTGTTCGCGAGACTCGAACGTTATAATTATAGATCAATTGACTAAAACCGATCTTAGACTTAAGAGCGATTTATAAATATGGGCCAGTTTAGGCGTAGTATTTTTTTAATCCATATTTTGTGTGACGTGTGATGCAGTTACGAATAGATACCACTAACTTAAACACCTACTATTACAAAAATACTACTAAACGTTACCGATCTGCCACTTTCATTCGCAAAACACATAACAGAACGAGAGAGAGAGATATCTCTCGTTATTTTTTATTATAAAACTAAACAACGTGAATGTGCATGCGTGTGTTTGCAAAATAACTTTTTCATTTTTTTTTAGGTATTTATTAGGTATTTGTGGAATAGTTAACCGTTGTCTTGTTAACTGTGCTTTCATTTAAAGTGATGATGACAGAAACACTCTGTATAAGATACCGAGAAGACTGCATACACACACACTACAAGTGCGTTTAACCAAACAAAATCATCCACTTTTGATATTAGTAGGGAAGTATAAATATTATATATTATGAATCTCAACGTGAAAAATGAGGCGCAAAAACGGCATTCACGACATAATTGCTTTCAATTTTCTCATTTTTAAGCCTCCACTCCTAATGTATAAAACGTGTTGTATGTATTAAAACGTTGTGCAATTATAATCTATTTAGCGCTTATACAGCTTATTGTTTAATTATATATTTTAAATCATTTTGTTTTTTTTGCTTCACGCTGTATCCCGCACGTAGCAGGGTGAAGGACCTGGGAACCTAATGTTAAGATACTTCCGTTCTCCTTTTACTTTTCGCCGAGTTCAGTCTTGGCGCAGGGTTACGAGCGTGCAACTGTGAACGCGACACATTGTGGATTCGATTCCTACTCGAGAAAATAAGATATTTAATATTTTTATTTTCTTTGCTCTAGTAACAAAGGAAAACGCGGCGTTGAGTTCCACCACCCAACATACAATTCCTCATGTATTTAGCAAAAATTATCGAACGGAAGTCTCTTAATGGAAACAGAGTATCATAACACTAGGTAGGTACCCTAAAAAAAAAACCAACACTATTAAAATATTAAAAGTAAACTGATTTACCGCCACTCTAATCTACACTACAATAAAAAGCAATGATAAAAAGTTATAGTTAATATCCACTTAGTGACAATAGAGACCGGTCACGCGTTGAGCATTATAAAACGATCAACGTACGTACTATATCTGATAATGAGGTAGGTGAGTTTGTTTCTTTTAAAAGCATATAATTATTAGTGTACTACCCACACATACGTGTGGTATCGATTTGTATGGAAGTAGAGTTATGTTATTGTTTTTTTTTGTTGTTTTGTTGCTAATATATAGCAGGAGAGTCATTTAGGGAATGTAGTGTTAAGACACTCTGTTTTTTACGTTTTGCCTAATTTATTTATTTATTTTTTATTTTTAATAAAGTTATTTGATTTTCACCTGATTTTGACTTTGACAACGCTGTGTTTTGTTTTGAAATTATGAATTGGTTGGAGTGATTTAACACTAGGTTCCAGATCGTCCCATCACATAGACCAGAAGAAAATAAAAAAATAAACATAAAAAAAATCCCAAGCCATCCTTAATAGCCCTGCTGGCTCCAGATTAAGTGCTCTCGCAGTACAATGAACGATAAATATAAAATTTTATAATAATAGCCCAGCAAATTGAAGACGATTTACTGCCCTTTTATGGGCATCGTAAATTATAATCGGCGGAGCTCAGATATCCTTCTTCCGAGAGGCTTAATATTATTTAATACGTCCACCACTGACTTTGTGTAGAGATTGTTTGTTGAGAAAAATGACATTTTGGGTGTATTTTTGGGCGCAACAATGACGTATTTGAACTTTTTGTAATATTGCAGAGGCGTAATGAAGGTTTGTAAATATCAGCATATATACTGATACTTTTTTTTTTTTAAAAGTTGAAAATTTGGAGAGCGGAGTGTTTTAACAATAGGTTATCTCTGCCTACTCTACTATTTGTGGAAAACATCGTGAATGTTCTTATCGGAAATGTCTGAATAAAATTATATTATTATAAAAACAAAAAAATCGATTGCAAAAAACTGAATAGAAAAAAAAGGTGTTAATCCTAATGGACCATGGCATTTGTTTTTTTGTTTCTTTTTGATTTTAAGCAATCGGTTTTTTTGTTGATTTATATATTTTTTTATTTCACATTTTTTTGGTACCGTGTTTTTTTTTGTGATCGAATATCCCTTATACGGCGGTGATTTGAACCCGCTCTGACAGTCCACTAACAGTAGGCTATCGCTGCTACTACCATTGCTTAATTGGAGCATATTAATACAATACAATTGAAACATACAAGTATAACAACTTTAACCCTTTATATATACTAAACCGTTACTTAACAAGAAAAATCATGAAAGGAAACTAAATATAATTTTCCGAATACATATTCAACGATATGGGGTATCGTTGTTCATCGTAGTTCGTCGATATTTATATATATTAAAATCAAAATCAGCTTCACGCTGTATCCCGCACATAGCAGGGTGGCAGAGGGAACCTAGTGTTAAGACACTCCGTTCCCAAATATAAATGTTAGTAAATATTTCATCTTCTCGAGTGGGGATCGAACCCACAACCAGTCGGTTTTACAGTCACACCTCCTGCCGCTGCGCTACGACTGGCCTCAAATATATCATATATTTATATATATTATTTTGACAATATGACGACTGGTTATCGCTATGATGAGTTTTTATTAGTCATTTGTTCAGTGACACTCGCGAGGTTAAGACGAATCTATTGACATAAAAATCATCAAACTTGGCGAAAGCGTTTGGTCTCTACAGCACCATATAGGAACACACATACATACACACATAGTTACATACACAAATGGACTGATAAACACATTACCTCCTTCTTTGCGTCGCGTAGTCGAATAAAGGCAATTATAATATAATCGAATCTGTATTAAAATCAAATAGTTTTGGAAATATCATATTTTTGCTATCTGTCAATTTCTAAATTACATTTTATAGTATAAATAAAATCCAATAAGCTCTATAATCCATGGTCATCAATAACGGCATCAGGCTGACCCAGTGGCCGACCCATAAAATTTGACAAACGAGGTCTTCATTGGAGACGAGGAGTGACTACTAATCGATGTTATATTATTTGTTTTCGATCGATTTTCGGTTTAAGTTGGTTTACATTAATTTTTTCTTTTCCATTTCCTCTGATAAATATATTAAACTCCTTTGAGTCGCGGCGTCATTAAAGAAGTGAAAAATTTTTGTTATTTCTAAAATAGTGATTACATTTAAAGTATGTAGAATGTGAAAGCTACTTAACACTTTTGCTACAAAAATTAAGCTTTTCAAGAACCAGCGCTGTAAATTATACGAAATGCAAAATTAATTAAATACCAAAACGGATACGAAAACGAAACCTTTTTGCGTGGATCCTACAAAAAAACGTATTTAACCGAGTTTTAGAGCTTCATGCCTTAATTTAAGTGAATTATGCTATGTATTAGTTTAACTTGTGTGAATATAAAACATAACGGTTGTAGGTTCGATTCCCACTCGGAGGAATGAAATAATTTTACTACCCCTCTTTGATAAGAAGGCATAGCAGGCGTAGAGTTATGCCGCTACAATGTTTTGAAAGTTGGATGGAAAGTGGGGAACGGAGTGTCTTAATACTAGGTTTCCTCTGCCTATCCAGCCAGATATGTAATACAGGCTTATACAATTTCATTTCTATTTTATGTTTTATTTATTTTTTATGTTATCCTAAACTAATGATTATTTATTATTGTGACAAAGTACCAGTAGCGCTACTCTGAGACGTAGTTGTTATGTATAGCAATTATATAGTTTGAAGCTAAGCTGTTTTATTAGAGCGAGGAAAAAAATCATTCATTATTTCGAATGGGAACCGAACCCACAACCTGTCTAGTTTACAGTCGCTCAGTTGTGCTCCTGCACCAAAACTGACCTCAATCAAATCAATAACAACTAATTTATATTAAACCAAAAGACACCAAAATTCACCTTTTTCCCTCATAATTTTCTACAGGAAAAAGACAGGATGGACCCTTATCGTTTCCGTTTTATTTGGCGTATCTCACTACTAACATAGTTTTACCGGCGACTAAGCATTCCTTGTTGTTATCTTGATTCGGATCCCTTTATTTGGGTGAATTTATTTTTGGCTTCGAAATGGCTAATTATTTATATAGTTGGAGGAGTTTGGAGTATTGCTTTCTTTTCGGTGTGTTTGGGGATGGTATGGTAGGGTAGGTCAAAGGTCTTATTATTAGGTAAGATTGGTAGGTAGGTCGAAGGTCTTATAGTTGGTTACTGATAGTAAAGCTATGTCTCGTGGAACTTTTGTGGGGAACGATCGTGTTTTAATGGGAACGGAGTGTCTTAATAGGTTCCCAGTTACCATCTGGCATCTGTCTGTCTATATCTGCTATATGTAAGATACAGCGTAAAACTAAACAAAATATCATCATGAAACTTGGCAATTACACGTAACAGTCAGATAGTGAAATCAGGATCTGAATATTGGAGCTCCTCAGGGGTTACTAGTAAACCACTCGAGTTTTGGCTAATTATCGTCGGCATCGTAAAGTGGAACACGGAGTGTCTTAACACTAGGCTCTTTCTGCCTACCTTGTTAAATGCGGGATACAGCGTAAATCTGAAAAAAAAGAGAGTAGAGCTTGGTATAAGAAAAAGTGTTTTTTTATTATTATTGTATATTAGTATTAGTAGATAGTATAACAATATAACGACCCGACGCTTTATCTTTTCCTTTTAAATAAGAATATTCTTTTTTATATAAAAAATAAGCAATATCGTTGTATGAAATAAGCTTCTTTTTGTTACAGGTAAGTAAACATCGTTTCGGGGCCATATCACTTTACTTTGTAAGGGAAAAATGGGGTTTACTAAGGAATTTTTGCTGCTAAAAAGGTAAGATTTTTATATAGATTTGCAAATTTTTGCGTCGTAAAGTGTATGTGTTTTTTTATATTTATTTACAGTATTTTTTTAGACTTCATATTATGCGGACTAGACACTGTGTTATAGGGTCAAATCGACTTGAGTGATGGAATTAAACGCCGCTTTTTTAATTAATCAGATCTGAGTAACGTATAAAATGTATGATATTTTACTTGTAACCTTCTAATGGTTCACTTTCCTTTGTATTTTTTACCTTAAGAGATTCGAACCCGTTCTGGGTACATTACGTCCATTATGTTCAAGTATATTTCGTGGAAGTTATTATACTATTTTATAATATAAAATAGTTGCCAATGGATCAACGCACCTTTTAATTTAATAAAGTATTTATTTTTATTTCCGTTGAACGGATAGTGGGGAACGGAGTGCCTTACCACAAAATTCCCTCCGTCGATTACGCTATATGCGGGATACAGCGTGAAATTAAAGAAAACAAATATAAACAAATCAAAATCAAATCAAATCACCTTCACGCTATATTCCGCACACAGCAATGTGGCAAAGGAAGCCTAGTGTTAAGACACTCCCGTTCCCCACCTACCGCTGAATTCTGGAGGCATTGCTGGTTAAGTGGCGGAACTCAACGCCACGCTATGCCTCGACACCAGAGCGAGGAAATGAAAATATACATTTAAATAAATATTTCAGCTCACCGAGTGGGGATCGAACCCACAACCAGTCGATTTTACAGTCACGCTTTTTGCCTTAGGTCCATGACTGGCCTCAACAAAAATATATTTATTTAAAACATTTAAAACTATAAATAAAATGTATGTATGTATGTATATACTGTTTCACTGCATACCCACTCGTCCACTTTGCAAAGGAGCTAATAAATGTAATGTACGAGCGTGCGCTACCAAAAACTAAATACTGAATAAGCCTTTTCTTCGTGTATGTTCGTTGGTAGTTCTGTAGAAAATGTCTTCACATTTTATTTGAAATAAAAATAATATTGCTATTTTTATACTATTTTTTTTTGCTTGCTTCACGTTCTATCCCGCATGTATTATATTGGATGGAGAAAATCTAGTAAATTTTGCGTAAACGTCAGTTGTGGGTTTGATTTCGAGTAGGAGGAATTAATAATTTTTATTTTCTTTGCTTTGGTAATAAGACAATGCGACATTAAATTTTGTCCCTCATCACATATTATTTCTAAACTGGGCAGTGAGTGGGTAACGTAGAGTTTTAACACTAAGTGTTTTCTCTCTACTCTAGAATGCGGAAAAGTGCATGAAAATAAAAAAAAATAAAATTTAAAAATAGAATTATAAAATATAAAATAGATATTTTGCGCCATGTCAGCTTGGTTGTTCAATTTGTATTTGGATAGCTGTCTCCAAGGAGTGAAACAAAGTGATATGGGAGTGAAAGTAGGTGACCTGAATGTGAATTGTCTGCTGTACGCAGATGATGCAGTGCTTATTGCATCATCAGAATGCGAGTTGCAGGCATTGGTCACCACTCTGAAAGAAGGGTGTGAATATAATGGTCTAAGCCTCAATGTGAATAAGACAAAGGTTCTGATTTTTGAAAGAGATGAAGAAAGGACGGAATGTAAGATCAGTGTAAATAGTAGGATATTAGAACAAGTGAATGAAGTGGTATACTTGGGAAGTATGTACAGTAGAGATGGAAGATACGAGATGGATGTGGAAAGGCGTATTGCTGCCGGTAACAAGGTTAACGGAGCCTTAGCTGCATTGATGAGACGGCAAAACGTCAGCACAGCTGCGCGTTTGGCCGTACACAATGCAGTTTTGGTACCGACTCTGTTATACGGCAGCGAAACGTGGGTATTACAGAAGAAGAATGAAAGAAAGATGAATGCTGTGGAGATGCGATCTCTTCGTAGGATATGCG
>JAATLQ010038339.1:0-11364 GCA_013421005.1 Heliconius erato x Heliconius himera | reverse complement strand
ATGGAAAAGTGAGCGGTAAGAGAGGTAGGGGGAGACCTCGGTTGACCTTCGAAAACACAGTATCAAAGACACTGGAGGAAGGTCACGTAAAAAGCATGAGGACCCCCCGAAGGGCATGTATGAAGAGGTTGATGACAGTGGACGAGGCGAAAGAGGTATGTAGAGACCGTAGCGTTTGGCGCTCCGTTCTCTCTGACTACCCCGCAAGGGATAAAGCGTGAAGCTAAGTTAAGTTAAGTTTAAGATTTCATCACTGTTTAACTGCATATATATGTATGACAAATAATTATAAGCTGTTTAGTGTATATTTGAATCATTGAGATTTTTTTTTGTTAGTATTGTGGAATTAACTCTTCATATAAACTATCTGAAATAAATGTTTGCTTGACGTTAGCTCTAAAAATTTGATTCGATAAAGTTCTATGATATTGCTAATGACACTTTGAGTTTTAATGGTAAGGGTCACCTTACTTGTCAAAAAGAGGTCCTGGGGTCGATTTCCACACATATCTGTGAAATTGTGTCTTTTGTTTATTTAAAGATTAAAAAAAAATATACATTTTTAAATTTATTTAATCTCTTTGAGCATATTCTATTTGTTTTCCAGATACGTTTAAATCTTTTGAAAATGATGGTCTTATTAATCTATCTACTTGGTTGGATAATCAAAGAAGTTTGCAACCAACTGTGAACATTGGACATTCATCTGATACTCAAATATTAGTTCGTTTACTTCAATATAATTCGACTAAGAAAGATACACCTCGTTTTACCAAAACACCTGGTTAGTTGATGTTGTTACTACTTAAATACATAATTATGTTTATACTATATTTAATTTACTTGTGTAAGTTATTAATATATATTTTTATTTATAATAAACTATAACATATAATTTAAATCATAACTTTCGGATTTAGGTTAGTTTCTGGATTATATCAATAAATAGTATAAAATGCGTTTACTGAAAATAGAACCTCCATTTTGAAAAATGAGGTCGACTAAAAAAAAATTCCCAATGTTCAGTTGAACATTTAATATACAGAGTGGAATACAAATACCTAAAGAAATTAATCTTAGGATTGACTGAACCTGGGTTTCTAATGTTTGGACATTTCGTTCACATTAAAAGATTTCCGCTCTACAGTTTCTGCAAATTCTCAAGGTATTGCATGTTAAGTTGCGGAACCCAACGCCGCGCTTTACATACATACCACAGTTAATCGATACCACAACCATCGCGCACACTTGTGCTCCGGGATGGCCTCAAATCATTTATATTTACTAAATTGTCGTTTTCAGTTTTTACTCAAGAATCGCTAACTCCTAATGTATTCGCGTCTCCAATAAAACGTCAACAAAACAGGAGAAAAATCAAGCCATCTTCTAATAAATCGCCCGGGAAAAGAGATGGTGATATCAGAGCCATGTTTAGTACAGTGACGAAATCAACCAAAAACTACACTAAAGTTATTAAAGAATTAGGTATTTCTAATTATGGTAAAATTTCTACGAAACTTGTAAATTTATTTGCAGATTTAAATGTTGAGAATAAAATTGTTAAAAGTACGTGTTGGTTGTGTGTAAATGTATGTGATTGTAAACTCATACAAGGTATGAGAGATGATAGAACTGCCTTACCTTTATCGTTGCCGTCACATAAAGAGCCATATTTACCAGATATTTCTCTAATTGATAACTTATCTACAACTAATATACTCGAATATGTTAATAATATCTCAATTAGTCAAAATAATAGTGATAAAGAGACAGGAAATACAAATCCAAATTTATCTAAGGCATTACATGAAGAGAAACGTAACAGCGACATTAATGACAATGAAGAATTTAATTTTGATTTAGATGATTTATTCGCAGACGATATTAACAACGAAATTGTTGAATTTGATTCAAAATTGTCTAATTTGAGAGAAAAAGATAATATAAACAACGTTCAAGATTATAAAGATCTAAATATCAGTAAAATAATTAATATTCCTGAAAATTCTAAATTACACGATCCTATCATAGCAGATATTGACAATAATAAACAAAATACGAATACTAATGAAAAAGATGCTAATTTCGATCTAGGCGACATAGAAGATATATTTGCTGATAGTAGCTCAGAAGATGTTCTTGAAGCTAATACTAATAAGCCCCTATTAGACAATGTCACTAATAACGACAAAGAAGATCTAGAATTCTTTAATCTGAATAGTATCGATGATTTGTTCGAAGATTCAGATATAGAATCACCTAAAAAACTACAAAGTGAGGTATCTAAACCTACAGAAATTAAAGTTACTGAACAAAAACAGTCAGAAGATGTTATAGTGTATCCAACAAGCCCATCGATACTTTCCGGTAGATCTGTAAAAAGTACATCCATATCAACATCTCCAATACTTTGTTCCCAATCGCGAAAGTTTAACTTGAGCATTAAAAAAGATATCAAAAGCTCGACACCGAAAGTTGTTAAAAAGTTAGAAATGATCAAACCTCGAGATATATTATCACCAATTAAAAAAGAAACATCAAAATTATCTGACGAGACGAATATACAGAACTTTAGTTCTAAAAGTATGCTTACTATAACTCAAACTATAGATCTCATAAATAGGACGAAAAATAACAGTTCTATTGAATCTAAAGTATATAAAGATTCAAAAGAAACCCAAGTATGTGAGAGAGAAAGAAGTTGTTCACCGATACTGTTGACGCAACGTGATAGAAGAAACAAGGCGAATACATTTGATTCATCGAAATCTAAAATAAAAGAGCAAAAGCAAAAACAAGCAAGTATGATCGTTCTCGACAGCGACAGTGATAGCGACTTCGAAATTAATACACAAATGCTTAAATTAGAAAACGAACAAATTAACGTCGCTTTGTGTCAACCTACACCGAAAACTAAAACTAAACTAGACGACACTGGTGGAAATTCACCATATTTTAACAAGAAACCTGAACCGAGTGAGAAATCTGAAGCTACAACATTGCAAAAAAAAATTTTAGCAGCGCTCACGTCTAATAAATTTAACGATTCATTCGGCAATAACAACGCACAAATTAATTTTATGTTTAAATCCCCACCTCAATTCCAGGGAAAAGAAAATAGAAATAATGTAGAAGAAATACTTGTTGACGATAAAACTAATTGTAATATCAAAAATAATCTGGTAAAATTGCAAATGTATCGTCGGGAGAGTAATTTCACACCCAAAAATAACTTTTCAAATAATTCAATAAATATTTTAAGTACGATAAATGGTGCTAAAAGGAAGATGGCGTTCAGTGACAGCGACGACGACTTCGACGAGCCTCGCAAGAAGCGGCTGGTGGCCGCTACGCACAGTAACGGACTCACTAATCATAAAATGAGAAAAGTAAGTTGGAATTGTTAAATTATAGCATTATATTGATATTTGGTAACATTAAATACAATTATTCTCAACGTTACATAGCACCATAAAACGAAGAATTAGTCGGAAACAATATATGGTGGGTTCTAAATCGACGTGTATTCGTAATTATAGTATAGACTAGTGTTAAAAAACAAAACATATACTTTATACATTACTATTTTAAATCTTTAAGAACTAATTAAAAATATTGAGTGTTATTATCGAGGCTAGTCGTGACGCGAGGGCATAAGTGTATAACTAAACACGATTGGTTCGATCTCCACTCAAGGAAATTAAATATTTTAATATTTTCATATCTGCTCTGGTGTCGAAGCAAAGCGCGACGTTGAGTTCCGCCCCTCAACAAGCATTGCCTCCAGCATTCGGCGGAAAATACAGACAGAGTGTGTTGACACTAGGTTCCCTCTGCCTAAACTGCTGCGTGCGGGATACAAGTAATGTAAACGTGCAGGGTAAAACTGATCATTATCATTCGCGAGATTAAAATCTGAATAAATTTTGACCTCGTTATTTCTACTTTCCACTATTGTTATTTAAGAAAAACATTTACATATAAGTATGACTGATGTCATAAACATTTCTTTCATTTCAAGAAGAAAAAGAAGAAGAACAGTAATTTCCTAGAGCTAGAAGCGGAACTTTCGGGTTCTTCATGCAGTTCAGACGAGCTGTCCGAGGACAGTACGGGCAGTATTGCGGAGTTCATATGCGACGACAGCGCCGCAGTGGACGACGACGATATGCAAGCGCATTATTTGAAATCTGTTAAGTGAGTCTTTTTGTTCCGTTTTTATTAATTTTTTAACTCTTTCCACTCCAATGTCGAGTGTCACTCGACACTGATTTTGTTCCACAAGCTAAAATTAAAAGATTAAAATTAAGAATTATAATATAGTATGTATCTTGTAATTACTCTAAAAAAATTACTTTAAAATAAAGTTTATTAAATAAGAAAAAAAACTTTTTTTTTTACAAAATACACAAAAACACTAAAAGTTAAAAAACGTAATTTTAGCGTGGAGCTGAATACAAACAAAAACAGCCTTGGAGTGGAAAGGGTTAAATCAAGTAAATAAAGAGGCCGGCACAGTGTCTGACTGTAAACATAGCTTGTGGATTCAATTTCCGTCCGGGGGAACTAATTATTTTAATTTCCCCACTTGCGTGTATACCAGACACGCATAATAAAAAATAAACTTACTATAAATTTTATTTATTTTTATGACTCTTACGCTTCACTAAACATGTTAAGCAACATTGCCAGTCGCCGTTAGGTACAGATAAAACCAAAAAGTAATTTTAAGTTTTGTGACCTTTTCCATTTTTCATATAGATATATATAGATATTTTACATTTATCACACATTTTATATATTTTTTATTTGGTGAATTTTTCAATAAAATCTGACAACGCTGGTATTAAGACACTAAGATATTTGTTTTACGCCAATATTAGAGACATTGCGCGTTGAATAGAGAAACTCAAAGCCGCTTTTTGTCTTAACGGAATAGAGAAGTGGAAGTGAAAATAATTAATCCTCAGAATGAGAATCGAATCCACAACCGTGTTCCGTCTCGTAACACTGAACTTTTCATTAATATTTTACAATATTAAATAGACCTGTCAAAAAATTATATTCGTTTATTTTTTGTTATAATACAAAAACGACAACAAATATTGACCTTTAACTTGAATAATACTATATTTATATGAACTATAAATAACCTGAAAATATTTGTTTATTTACATTTCTTTGTTACAGAAGTCCAATCAAAGGCGTTTTCAAAATCCCACAATTACCTGATAACTTCAATAAAAGGGAGATCCTTTCACAAACTGTGTTAGATAACGATACGTACGAAATGGTATGTACTATTTTTTCTATTTCTCTCAGCTTCACGCTCTATCCCGCACAAAGCAGGGTAGGCAGAGAAGATCTGAGAACCTAGTGTTAAGACCCTCACGCATTCATTTTACACCGATTCTGCAGGTATCTTTGGGTACCGGAGAATTGTAAAAATCTCCTTACAAAGATGCCAACGACATAAGTTATATTCGTTATGGCGTGTTTATTGGTCAGAGCGCTTGGACAGGTTTCAAGATATTTTCTATACGGTATATATTTGTTATACGTTATAAATATTATTCTTTCCTAAATATGAAATTACACTAAAAATTTCAAAATTCTTTAACCGTTGTTGTAAATTCATATATTTAATACATTGTTACAGGATAGCTTTTGCGTGGACTCACACGTTGGATTAACTCAAGCTAACGATATGTCTGAACTAGAAGTAGCTGAAATGATATTGGAGGAAAGAAGAAAAGCGAAAAGATCTCAGAAGAAAACCGTCTCTCAAAGCAATAATGACAGTCCACTATTTAGACGTAAATTTAAAACAGTTAAGAAACCAGTCATTGAAAGCGATTCTGAAGATAGTAGCTAGCAGTAGTTATAGTAGTCATAGTACATTGTATATTTCTTTTTATATCATATTATATATATTTTTTTGCTGTATCCCGCAAATAACAAGATAGGCAAAGGGAACCTAGCGTTAAGATCCTCCGTTCCCCAAGCAGCGCTCAATTTTCTAGACGTTGCCTGTTAAATAATACCGCCATGCTTTTCCTTGTTGCCACAGCGAAGAAATAAAAATAATGTATTCAAGTGAAATTGAGACTACAGCCGTTGCGCTTAGAGTCAGTCTCGGTCGCCGTTGCGTCAAGACGGCTCCGGGTAGTATATTTGTTAAGTTATTAACATGTTAGAAGAGTGGCACTTAGGTATTGTACAATATTTATGAAATTATCATGTTTAAAATATTAAAATGTAGTTATAAATTGTATTTAAGCATTTGTTTGATATTTATTGTTTTTTGGATTGTAAAACGTATGTGCGTTAAATTATAAGTTGGTATCTAATAAATATGTACAGAATAAATATCCGCTAGCTCTGTCACACGAAGACAAGCGAAATCATATATATTTATTTGTTATTTCAATAGAATGGTTTTATAAAAGCTTAAATTGTTTTGCGAGTAATATACTTCTTTATGATTTTTTTACATTTTGTAAATATGTTATTAATTTGTTAATTCCACTCACCCAATTTGTCTTTTCCCAAAATGAACAAATGAAATTAATTTAAATAATTTATTAAGTCATTCCCCCGTGCGGGAATGGAACCCATAACTATCGAGCTTATAGTCAGACGCTGTGCCACGACGTCGTTTAATTTCCAAATAATTTATTCTAATTATGCTAATATGTATTTTAAAGGCACATATATTAATATTTTTAAAAGTGAATTTCTATCTGTATGGCGCACACATTTTAATAAACTGTGATATATGAGATAAATTATATTAGTTGTAGTAGTCTATACTATATAAAAAATGTGTTATTAAGAAAAAATAAAGTACATAATATACTTTTCTTAGCTGTTTTCATGTAAGTTTCTATAATAATTATTTTTTTATAATGATTTTTTTATTCAAAATTCGTGAAATTATTTATATTTTGCTGTCTTGTATTATGTTAATTTAATAGAATTTCAGTAATTATGAAACATGTCATGTGGTTTCATGTGGTTCAATAAATAAAACTAAACAATTATAATGTGTTATTATTTTGCTTATATTTATTCCTAAAAAGCATGACAAAATTATATAACATTAACTAGATTAAAACATTTTGTTTAAAATATAATTTAAGACTCAGTTTCAACAGGTGTTGGTGGAGCTTCCTTTGCCTGTCGTCCTTTATGTAAGTCTTCGAGCTCAGCTTGCAATTCTGCATATCGTTTTTGTAAGAGCTTCTCACGATCTGTTTGGCGATTCACATCTTCTGTTAATGACTGTAAAGAATAGTATTATATATGAAAAAATATTTTACAATGTTTTTTTTAGATAATTTAAGTAATAAAGGTAAGATAACTAAGGGAATCTGTTTACAATATTCTATTATCATTAGTGTACGATATTTGTATTACCTCTATTCTTCTTGGAATGGCAGATTTTTCTTGTTCAGCTAAAAATTTGAACGTTGATAACTCCAAGTTGGCTTGCTCAATCTGATCTTGTAATTCTTGGAATTGTTTTATAAGTGATGCTGTTCTACTTTGATAACCACCTATGAAAAAAAAACGTTATTGATGTTATTTACACTCTAAGGAATGAAAATAATTTGAAAGAATAAGACATAGTTCATATAATTAATCAGATTCATATAACAGGATAGACACGACACTACTTATAGTTTAAATTTTTAATTGGAATGAGTGTTTATTTCTAAAATGTATGAAAAATATTAGTTATTTTATTACTTGTTTCAATGAACACACATTCGGTAGATTGCGTATAGTAGCGAAGCTATGTTCGCTCAGTTCAATAATACAGGGACTTATTATTGCGGTTGGTAATAAACGCTATCTTAATACCGCGTACAAAATGAACCCGCTTCGCGCCAAAACTTGTACGACAATAGTATTTTAGTCATGATGCTGTATGATATATAATTTTATAAATTATTCACATATAGTTAGACTTACATATTAATATAAATAAAAAATTATAAACACCTGTTAGCACACGCAATTTTTTTTCCATTTTCGAGCATTTTTTAGCTTCTTTCGCCATATGACTTCGGTTCTGTTCTAGTTTCTTCTCGGCAGACTCAAGTCGATCTTTCTTACTTGCGAGATTAGCACGCGTATATCTATTTTGGCCGGGCAGGAAGAGTACCTACACAAAGAACAGATTTTTTATACCATCACATATTAGAAGTGATTATCTGTGGAAAAACCTATACTTTTATAAAGATGAAATTAAATGTACAGAGAATAAATGTACAGATAACAATTGCAAGAGTCCCGTCTCCTATAGGTAATGAACGTGCGGTACCTGCGCCAGGCACTCCTCCCACACGCAGGTGTAGGCGTCGAGGCCGAGGTCGCCGTGCGCCATGCCGGCGCGCACGGTGTCGGCCTCTCGCGCCAGCGCCTCGCGCGCCGCGCGCAGCTCCTCCGCCGAGAACTGCTCGTAGGGGTGCGCCTCCAGGTACGCCAGGTGCGCCGCCTGCTGCTGCACCACGCGCTTTTTGTCTACGCCTGGAATCATACAATAGAAGGGGCAAAATATATATGGAAGCACTAAATATATTTCATTTGGTTCGACTTTTCTCACAAATAATATTGTCGTAAAACTTTTAATATATATATATATATATATATATATATATATATATATATATATATATATATATATATATATATATATATATTATCTGTGCGTTCAGCAATTGCTCTACAATCTGGAGCTGCGTTCAGTTCGCCAGGCTCTAGTACAGGCGACGTTCTGGATGATCTGCAGGGTCTTTTTTTTTAGTTTCACGCTGTATCCCGCACAAAGCAGGGTAGGCAGAGGGAACTTAGTGTTAAGACACTCCGTTCCCCACTTTCTGCCGAATTCTGGAGGCATTGCGTGTTGAGTAGCAGAACATAACGCCGCGCTTAACCTCGACACCAGAGCGAAGAAATGGAAATATAAATTTAAGTTAATATTTCATCTCCTCGAGTGGAGATCGAACCCCCAACCAGTCGGTTTTGCAGTCACACCTCGTGCCGCTGCGCCACGACCGGCCTCACGGTCTTGGTCTTTTTTTTGAGACGTGGATATATATATATATATAGCTATAAATTACCGGGCGGCGGGTCGTGCAGCGCGTCATAATGCAGCATGGTGAGCATCTCGGCCTTCAGCAGCTCCTCGGCGCGTTGCAGCGGCGTGAGGGGCCCGGCGCGCGGGGCCCCCGCCCCCACCTCGGCCGGCCGCGCCACCCCGCGCACCACTGCCGTACTGCGAAGCGCTAGGGCTGCCAAGCCTGACAAAATATTTATTTATTTATTTTAGCTTTTCTCTGTATCCTGCACATAACACGATAGGCAGAAGAAATTTATTGTAAAGACCCTTCCATTCCCTACTTTCCGCCAAATTCTCGAGAAATTATATATTGAGTGGCGGAACCCGAAATAAAAGGTTAAATATGGATTCAATTTTCCCTCAGAGAAATGAAATTTATGTGGAAATCTATCCACAACGTCGCGATTACACTCTAAGTCTCACGTCGCTGGTTCTCCTCTCTGGCGGCGCGCGCGTCGCGGTCGGCCTGGTCCTCGAGCGCGGGCGCGGGCGCGGGCTCGCCCTCCGCCTCGTGCTCCGGCACCACTATCTCGTAGTCGTTGCGCGGCGCCGGCAGCGCCTGCAGCGCCGTGCGCACCGACGCCTTCACCTGCAACTTTCATACATGAAGCTGATCTGATCATGGAACCAGAAAGTTGTCATAGTTAGACAGTAACCAGGGCTTGATGACGGAATCAGAAAATGTTACAAGCTTTTATTTAACTGCAACGTAAAGCAATGTACTCCCTTTCTCCGCTTACACTATAATTATATTATTTTGTTTGAAAAAATCACTTTTTCTTTATGGAATAAAAAATTGTATTAGACTTTGATAGAGTAGTTAAAACTGTAGTTTCATTTAAAGTGGTGCTGACACTTCCACTCTGTATAGCTTATTTAAAACGCAACGCAATTAATTTATGTTTTATCACACATAACAAGGTGAGCTTCGTCTTACTAGAGCGAGATATAAGCAAAAATTGTTGATCTCTATGAGAGTCTTTATTGTTTATTTATCTTTATTGCTTTACGCTTCATTACAGCAGGGTGCAGAAAGAGAACCAAGTGTAGGAAATCAGCTTTGCTGTGTATTAATTAATAAATAATACAATATTAAAATATTAATTTGTAATTTTTCTATTTTCTTCTTTTTTTTCAGCTTCATACTATATCCGGCCTGTAGCAGGATAGGTAGAGGGAGCTTAGTGGTAATGCACTCCGCTCCCCATTTTCCAATGAATTTTAAATGCATTGCGTATTAAGTGGCGGAACTCAATGCCGCGTTTTGCGTCGACACCATAGCGAAGAAATGAAAATATTAAATATTTCATTTATTTGAAGGGAATCGAACCTACTACTTGTCGCGTTTACAGTCGCACGCTTGCTTGTCTCTCAATATATTAATTACATAATTATACCTGGTTATTTTGCTGAGGTGTATCACCAGTGCTCATTCGATCTTCTGGATTGATGCTGAGCTTGTCTCTAAGACCTGGCGTCTAAAATAAAAATCACATATATGATTAGAAATTATACAATGTGAAAATTTTAACAGTGCTGGAGACTCATCATGAATGGGACAGCTCTATTTTAAAACTCGTCATAGTACTCGTCAACTCGTATAGTTAGCTATTCGTTTTGTATTTCTAAAGGAATAGAATGCTTTTGGAAATGAAAGATTGTTAGAGATCATTTTTATATGTTTTATAAAAAAGTATTTTTCTTTCCTAAATGTGGAAAAACGCTTTAAAATTCTTTAAAATAATTTAGCTTCTCTATTAAATTTTACCATATTCTGTTCCAGCGTTTTCCATTAGCCGGATCGCAATCCTATACTGGGCCATAAAATAAAATACCTGGTCGCAACAGACAGAATTTACCAAAAGCTTGCTTGCATTTTTAGTAAAAAAAATTTAATAATTTCTAAAATTTTATACTAAGTATGTCATACTAATAAAACCGTTTTACTATTAATAAATGTATATTATTTTACTTAATTGTTTCTCATTACTAATCCAAACCTATATTATAAATTCGAAAGTAACTCTGTCTGTCTGTCTGTCTGTCTGTGCCGCAATCAGGGCCAAACCGCTAATTCAATTGTAATAAAATACTCATACAGAGATACTTGAGGGTCTTCGGATGAACATAGGTTACTTTTTTTTCTCATATTTGTAATATTGTCGATATATACTAATATATTAAAATATTTTTCAATTTGACAGGCAATTTATTCCGCCATGTTAATAACAACCGAC
>JAATLQ010038338.1:0-93596 GCA_013421005.1 Heliconius erato x Heliconius himera | reverse complement strand
AATATTCCACGTTGCAAAGCGGAGTTTCCGTCTGGGTACTAACGTCTTTAGCCGTGTCCGTACTTGACACGGTAGCCCTTGCCCACTTGTCGCAGGTGTAGGGCGATGTGCCTGCGCGTCGTTTTGCGGCGACGCCCTAGTCGTACCCAGTCTTTGCGTAGTTCGTTCCATATTCTGGCGAGTTGTGGTTTTTAATGGAGCGATTGCCATCTGACCTCCAAAACCCCTATGTGGGGAGATTGGCAGGATATAGCATGAAGCTAAAATAATAGACTAATTTTAAAATTATATTAAACCGAATATTAGGTCAAAACTATCTTAAAATATAAAATTTCTTTAAACATTACGATTGAGGCAAGTCGTGGCGCAGGGGCACAAAGTGTGACTGTACAGTCGATTGGTTGTGGGTTCGATCCCCACTCGAGGAAATTAAATATTTATATTTTAATTTCTTCGCTCTGGTGCCGAGGTAAAGCGCGGTGTTGATTCCCGCCACTCAGCACGCTATGCCTCCAGAACTCGGCGGAAAGTGGGGAATAGAGTGTCTTAACACTAGGTTCCCTCTGCCTTCCCTGCTGTGTGCGGGATACAGCGTGAAGCTGATTTATTTATTTTTTTATTTTTCATTGCGATTGACTTGACAGTTTTACATAGTTATTTTTCTGAAGAGCTAGTTCAAGTTACCCGCAACTCTTCACTTTACAGATGCAACATTCTTGCTACTTCAATACACACTTCCCCTCGACACTTACGCTCTAATTGACATTTATAGATCTTAAGCTAGTTCTTTTTCATAATAAATTATTATCTTTATTTACTTATATAGTATTAAAAATAAGATACATACTGTATTGCAGTTTAATTTTATTTTAAGGAGTGAAAAAATAATAATAATTTTAAATTATTATATTCTTTGAAGGAGACGGACGAAGGTAGCATAGTACGATACAGACAGACATTAAACGGTAAAATGATAATTGAAATCCAAAAATAATTTATTTCTACAGAGGCCATCACAGCTGAGTCACACATTGTTTTATGAAACTTTGTGATCGTGAGTTCGACTGTCACTTGGAAAAAAATATGGTAAAAATATTTACACTTTATACTAAAGTGAGAGTGAGAGAGAGTAGAGTGAGAATTTCAGTGAGAGCAGAGTGATCAATCAGTAGGTTCTTTCTAACTAAAGAAGATGCGTTATATATGTTAATATTATGAAGCTATAGCTATAGCTGAACAGTTCGTCAACATCGATTAAGACTATATAGGCGAAACTGCACTTAAAAGCAAACTGCACAGAACATTTTATGATGGAAAAGTGAGTGGTAAAAGAGATAGGGGAAGACCTCAGTTGACCTTTGAAAACACAGTATCAAAGATACTGGAGCGTGGATACGTGACCTTCACGTAAAAAGCATGAGGACTCCCCGAAGGGCATATGAAGAGGTTAATGACAGTGGACGAGGCGAAAGAGGTATGTAGAGACCGTAGCGTTAAGCGCCCCGTTCAGTCTGACTACCCCGCTAGGGATAAAGCGTGAAGCTAAGTAAGTAAGTAAAAATATATGTCTTAAAATATTCATTCTACATACAATTTTTTTTGTACAATATTTTACTTGAGACAATATTAAAATTTGGACAGTCGCAAAGAAATTACCACCCCACAGGTACATAAATCAAGTAAACAAAGTACAAGTTGTATTGAAGAAACTGAACGCATACGTTGTTATCCTATTTAAAAAAGTGAAATATTGAAAAAAGTGAAGTAAAATATTATATTGATAAATCAATGTGTATGTAGGTTTTGGCTAGCCGTGGCGCAGGAGCACAACCGTGCGACTATAAATGTAACTGGTTGTGGATTTGATTCCCACTCGAAGAATATTTAATGCTGTAATTTCCTTGTTCTTATAATGAGGCAAAGTGCGGCTTTGAGTTCCACCACTCAACATGTAATGCCTCCAGAATTAAAAGAAGAAGTGTCTTAACAATACGTCCCCTCTGCGTACCCTGCTATGTGTAGGATACAGCATGAAGCTAAGGATACTGTATTCCTTACTTTCTGCCTATTTTCCGAAACATTGCGTGTTGAGTGGTGGAACTTAACGCCGCTTTTTCTCTTGTTACCAGAGCCAGGAAATGAAAACCATTTATTCCCCCTTCTAGTTCACAGTTAGATTCGGTATCACTGCACCATGACGGCGAAAGTATAAGTAACAAATGTTCATTCTAACATATTACAAACGGCCACGTTTACCCTTAAAATTTACTCTCAAATAACAAAAAAAAAACAGAACAAAAATAACTAAATAAAAACGTGGCAGTAAAATAACAAGGCAACAAAAGTGGCAAAATTGAACACGATTTAGAAGTCCTCTATGCAGTGCTTTCGGAACTGTTGGCGTTTGGAACAATTTGTAGACGAATGAATATTTATTTTATTTTTCTATTTTTTTTTCTGTTCCGTTACTGAGTAATTGACGGAAAACGCACTGATAGAAATACTGGACTAAGAAAGTTCACATTTGGTTTGTAGGTAGGTTAGGAAATTTAGAGAAGTACTTAAAAAATATCTCTCGGAATGCGAATGCAGTAAAAAACGAGATTTCCATTTTGCAACTTGTTGGTGTTTTTGTTATTACGCTATGGCGTATTTAAGATCTCGTTTTTGTAACTTCTCTTTTCTTCTGTATCGCTTGCTCGCTCGCTGTAGGATAGGCAGGGGCAACCTGAGAATCTAATGTTAAGATACTCCGTTCCCATTAAACACTGATGAATTCTGAAGGCATTGAATGGAGGAACTCAACGCCGCGCTTTGTCTAGTTACGAGAGCGAGAAAATGAAAATATTAAATATATCATTTCCTCGAGTAGGGAATCGACCACAACTTATCCTGTGCCCCTACCCCACGACTGGCCTCATTTACATCTCTGGTAAAAAAAATTAAAACGCTTGTAACTTAAAACTTGAAAGGCATCCTCACACGCGGCGTTTTTCACGTTAGTAGATCAGGAACAGTGTCGTTGTCACACTCACTGACACTCGCTGTCTCGTTCATATATCGTACACGAACATTCTGCTTCAACTTTACTTGCTGTAGGGAAATATGAACATTTCCATAATTTATGGTTAAATAGATGGTTATTCTGTGAAAGCGCTTAGTGGTCTGTTAGTTTATTTTGACTGTAACATAATAAGTTAGTATATATGTAGTAGCACTACGTCATATGAAGTAGTATATTTTGACTTTATATACTAAACTTAACACCACGCTTTATCCCTAGCGGGGTAGTCAGAGAGGACGGAGCGCCAAACGCTACGATCTCTATGTGCCTTGTGCCTTCTCTTTCGCCTTGTGCCCTGTCATCATCATGACCTCCGGGGGTCCTCCGTTTACGTGACCATCCTCCAGTATCTTTGATACTATGTTGTCGAAGGTCAACTGAGGTCTCCCCCTAAACTTTTTACTACTTTTTTACTTTATATACTATACTTATCTTAACTTTAGGTATTGAGCTCTGGCACCGCGGGATAGTCGGCGGCGTTGTTCCTCGGTCATCCATACTCGAGTTCGAGGCAAAGAGAGCGCCCAGGAGATCGACTTTCTCTTTAACCTCATAGACCAAGATGTCATTTCCTGTGCGTAATGAAAAAAGAGAAGGCTGGCTAAATTTGCCAAGTGCAACCTTCGAGAAGGCCCAAAAGTCGTGAGCTCCGGACGGGTAGCTCTCAAGCTTCTCACCGACTTTGGCCATATGCTCGGACCATGCTCTGGCAGTTTGCCTATTAAAATAATAATAGCAATATGAACGTATAAAAATCGAACTCACAGCTATGAGTGACTGATTAATAATACACAATCATATGCGGCGTAGAACGCTGAAATTTGAGATGCTGTCCTTGCGGCGAGTTTAAATTAACTAAGTGTAACTGAGCTACGAGAGAAAAAACAATTGATATGTTTTCAATTAAAATAAATGAAAAATAAATGTACAACTGAGCAAGCATTTATTGTATGTAAATTTACATGTAAATATACCCACGAGAGATGTATTGTGGTTAACTTAAGAATAAATCTTTTGAAGTTTGTTAAGATTTATTCTCGTAAGTTTAATCGTCTGGGGGGTGATTTACATAGCGAGTTTTATTTTGTGTGTGTCATGATTTAAAGATCTTATTTAACAAATACTTTATTTATTTATTGTAAATTATTTAGATATTTTTTTTAATATGGCACATTTATTTTAAATTCGAAATATTAGTTATGATTTAGGAGTATGGTCAAAAATATGGTAGGTAAAAATATGGTATTATATTGATTACGATTGAGTTCCAAACACCGCGCAGCGTTGAGTTCCGCCACTGAACGCTGCAACCTACCTTGCTGTATGTGAAATACAGCGTGAAACTAAATGAAAAATATATAAAATTAAATTAAATTAAATTAGCTTCACGCTGTATCCCGCACACAGCAGGGTAGGCAGAGGGAACCTAGTGTTAAGACACTCCGTTCCCCACTTTCTGCCGAATTTCGGAGGCATTGCGTGATGAGTGGCAGAACTCAACGCCGTGCTTAACCTCGACACCAGAGCGAAGAAATGGAAACATAAATTTAAGTAAATATTTCATCTCCTCGAGTGGGGATCGAACCCACAACCAGTCGGTTTTGCAGTCACACCTCGTGCCGTTGCGCCACGACCGGCCTCTTAAAATAAAATAATAAAAATAAAATATATATTCTTAAAATTATCGCCTTAACTGAAACTAGAAGATTATTTCGTTAGTCCGCGCACCTTTAGAGATGCGCGCGGGGAGGGAGCAGTGGCAGTGGGTGCGGGCGACGACGGCCAGAGCAACCGTTCTCTCGTCCTCACTTCCATCCCAACTACCATTCTAACTTCAATTTACACTTTACCCATCATTTACTTATTATTGTCGGGCTACCTTATGTGAAGTCAATATATGACTATACAATTTAGGATAGGCAGTACTCCCACTATTTATATTTTCATATAAATATAAATAAATATTTCATTTCCGGCGCGGCGTTGAGTTCCGCCACTCAACACGCGAGACCTCCAGAACTTGACGAATTATATAAATGTATTTACAAGTTATTTCAAAAGGTGTCCGTTGAAATCACTTAAATTTTTGGTATGTCCAATGAGCAAGTCTACCATTTTTCGTCAAGTTAGTTTTGCCTACTTTTTGTAAAATTGTGGAATTTAAAAAAACTATATGAAGAGACGGAACACAAGCCAAGATGGGAGTGAGTTCGATTTCCAGGATTGATTTCTTAGGAGAATGAATTATTTTCCTTCTTTGTTAAGAACTCAAGGCGCGGCGTTGAGCTCCGCCACTCAACACCAAATATATCTGAAATACACTAGTAGGTGCGTAGCATGCCAGTTATATGGAGCTTAAGAGAGTGACGAACTTCGGAGCGAAGTAACTTTGATAAACAGAGCCAAGTTAAATCCGCTTTCCCATTGGTACACGGACAGATTAAAAACTTTATTTTATCTTCTTTGTATTAGTTCTAAATTCTCGCTTAAATAAATATTTGTGAAGATATTTGTTTGTATAATAAGCTGTGACGTATATAAATTGTTGTGACGGTTGAGTTCCCCCACTCAAAATTTAATGTCTAGAAATTTACGAAATGGAACCATTATTTAACACTAAATCTCCTACGCCTATACTGCTATATGTGAAATACAGAGTGGAACTAAAAAAACTGGAATTCTTTATCAAATTGTGAATGTAATGAGGATTAAACCTGATGAGATAAGATGCAGCTGCATTTAAAATAAAATTATTGTAAAATAAAAGTGCTATTATTCTGTTTATCTTCACACTGTACCCCGCACACAGCAGGGCTGGCAGAGTGAACCTAGAGTTAGGACACTCCATTTCTTATTTTCCGTTGAATTGTGGGGGCTTTGCGAAACTCAACGCTGTGCATTGCCTCGATACCTAAGAGAAGTGATGAAAGTATTAAATATTTCATTTCCTCGAGTGGGAATCGAACTCATGATCTGTTGCGTTCACTTGTTGTGTAAAATATTTAATTTCTAAATTAATTACCATACATTATTTAAGGACCAACATTTTATTCGTCATTAATAAATTGTAGAAATTATTGTGAAACATGTTTTAGTAATGAGCATTTTGTTGTTAGGCTATTATTAATTGTAGTATTGCAATTGTTAGACAATTTAAATAATTTATGTTGTGATTAAATGTAACATTTAGTTTATTTTAAAAAGACCAGATTTTGAGGCCAGTCGTGACGCAGTAGCACAGAGTGTACCTGTAAAATCGACCAGTTGTGGGTTCGATCCCCACTCGAGGAGATAAAATATTTACTTACATTTATACTTTCATTTCTTCGCTCTGGTTTCGAAGCAAAGTGCGGCGTTGAGTTCCGCAACTCGACACGCAATGCCTCCAGAACTGGGCGGAAAGTGGGGAACGGTGTGTATTAACACTAGGTTCCCTCTGCCTACCCTGCTGTGTGCGGGATGCAGCGTGAAGCTGATTTTTTTAATTTAAAGAGACCGTTATACCGTAGCTTCACAGCGTTTGACAGTAAAAGTGATTGTTGTGGGTTCGATTCAATTCACACACATTCACACGCTTGTGCGCCGCGACCGGCCTCTTTTCACATGTCATGAAAAATATATTGTGAAAAAAGAGCGTGTGAAAATAAAAACCCATATATCAGTTTGATTAAACGATTAGTGAATACCTCATCCCGGAGGAACCCATAAGTTAGGAGGGTGCCTGACCCAGTTACAAACGAGAGTAACGACCCCTCCAGTGAAACAATGTTGACCCAAATACAGATTTTAGTATCACTCTTACTTGCTCTAGTCATATTGGACGTAGTTTTGTCTGATACGAAATTGAATAATTTATTTTGATATAATATTATATTAATTATGTGATATATTGTTACAGATAATACCTCGCCTCGGTATAATACCACCCGCTATGTAATATGTTTGTAATTCAATATAACTAACAATAATGATAATTGAGGCCAGTCATGGCGCAGGGGCGCAAAATGTGACTGTAAAACCGACTGGTTGTGGGTTCGATCCCCACTCGAGAAGATGAAATATTTATTTACATTTATATTTCCATTTCTTCGCTCTGGTGTCGAGGCAAAGCGCGGCGTTGAGTTCTGCCACTCAACACGCAATGCCTCCAGAATTCGGAAGAAAGTGGGGAACGGAGTGTCTTAACACTAGGTTCCCTCTGCCTATCCTGCTGTGTGCGGGGTACAGCGTGAAGCTGATTAACAATAATGATTTATAATTATCATAATAATATACACATCAATAACTTAACTTCACGCTTTATCTCTAGCGGGATAGTCACAGAGAACGGAGTGCCAAACACTACGGTCTCTACATAAGTCTTTCGCCTCGTCCACAGTCGTCAACCTCTTTATACATGCCCTCCCTCCGGGTCGTTCTCATGCTTTTTACGTGACCTTTCCCCAGTATCTTTGATACTGTGTGCTCAAAGGTCAACCGAGGTTTCCCCCTATTTCCCTTACCACACACTTTTTCTATTCACCTTCATCTCAATAGAGTTTTTATGAACCTAGTGCTTAGACAGTTCGTTTCCATTAAGCCACCCTGTTTAGTGGCGGAACTCAACGACGTAATTTTCGTCTTTACGGGACTAAAGAAATGAGTGGGATTCGAATCAGCAATCGTTGCGATTACAATCATTCTTATGACTTAGCCAAAAAATGCTATAATCTTCATATAAATCGGAAACTGTTTACGAAATCAATGAAATTATGCATCAACATGCTTCATTTAATGTGTTCAAGCATTATGGAGGGTCAGGTCGACTGTAGTCTGTTTCAATTTAAACTCTTGGTAATATGGCTTAGTTGGTTGAAGCGCAATCTAGTCTCGTGAATTGGTGAATATGTATTTATCAGGCAAATCTGGAATTTTCCAAATTCTTGGTCTGTGTTATCGCTCTTAGGTGTTAAATCTATTGTTATGATTATTGGTTACTGGTGAATTTAAAAAAAACCTCGAAACACGTGTTCAATAAAATATTTTTAACAGTCTGAATTTAAATTTTTATAAAAATCGGTGGCAATTTAAAGATTTTTCCATATAAACTTTCAACTCCTTATTTGAACCCTTAGGGGGTGAATTCTTAAAAACCATGAAACACGTGTTCAATGAAATATTTTTAAGAGTCTGAATTTCAAATTTTATAAACATCGGTACAGATTAAATTTTTTTTCCATACAAACTTTCAACCTATTTCAACCTATTTCATCCCTTTAGGGTTAAAATTTTTCAAATTCCCTTCTTAGTGGATGTCCAAAATATGAAAATAAACATCTGCCCAAATTTCACGTTTCTACCATCAGCGGTTACGGCTCTGCGTGCGTCTTACCTCAGTCAGTCAGCACAAGTCCTTTTATATATATATAGATTATATTAGAATAGGTTTTTAATTAATCATTTAATACTCGAGTTCTTTTTTATCGTTTATTTTATTTTTTATATATTATTTTATTTTTTATTATATTATTTTATTTTACTGTCGTAAACTAAGTTCTCCACAATTCAAAGTAGTGATTGAATGGTTGTGAGTCAAATCACCACTCGGAACTGTTGAGAACTGAATATCCTTATACTATTTTTAGATTCACGCTGTATCCAACAAATAGCAGGGTGAGGGAGGCAGACGGGAACTTCTATTCCCCACTCTTCGCCTAATTCATGAGGCATTTCGTTCATGAGCATTTTTCATATACAATTTATTTCAAAGTGGAATTGTATCCATAACTTTCCTCCAGTACATTTGCAGCTTGTGGGAGAATAGTTTGATGGATGGCTTAAGAAGCACCCATCCCATATACATATTGAGTGTATACAATGTTTTTTGTGTATATGTGTATGCACGTGTTAAAAATTAGCATATCACTGATTTGAACTTATAAAATTTTCTCCTAGAAAAATATTTTAAGCCCCTATAAAAAAATATTTAAAAACTACTTTTACTTTAAAATACTTTACAACCAAAGCATGTTTTTCTAATATAATTTGAAAATAATAAATTAAAAAAACAGTTTATAAAAAAATCTTTATTATATCATCAACTTTAATAATCCAAAGCACAAAACAAAGCTACTCCGCGTTTGATCCAGTGCGCTTGCGGCTTGTGGGTGACCAGCTCGATGGTCATCACGTAGTTGGTGGAGTGTCCGGTGGTGGACAGCGTGCCCGCGCGCAGCAGCGTCTTGTACGTCGGACACTCGTAGAGGCCGGACGCGAGGCGGTGGTTTTGTTCCGGCTTCATGTAGATTATTGCCATTTCTGTTACAAATTTTGTGTGTATTATACAGATAGGTTATTTAAATTACTTACATAAGTAGATTTGAGTCTGTCTGCCGTTAAATGGGAATCGAACCCACAAACGATGCGTTACGACCAATATTCCTATTGGATTTTGTCTGTCGGTTTGGCAAAAGGCGAAAAATATTTTTATTATTCTTAGAATTTATCTTTTGTCCCATTTAATATTTCGAGCTTTGCGATTCGCCCTACGGGGAAATCTATTAGTGAATACTAGTTTTATATATGTATTTATTTAATTCCAAAAAGCCCTTTAAACACAAATAAATCATAAAATCATATATATATTTTAATTTCATACGTCTCATGATTCATAACCATTGAGCTAATCGCTAAACCAAACATGACTAATAAATGGCTTCCCATAATATATGTACGGTAAATAAAATTTTATTGCTTTAAGTATGAACTTGTATGATAAATTATAATTAATTGGTACTAATTCAATATATACCTATGCTCAACGATTTATTCTCTAATGCATTTAATATAAATGTGTTTGCAGTGCTGAGTAATCGCGGTTGTTGTATATTATTATATATATATTTTTTTAGCTTAACGCTGTATCCCGTATATAGCAGGGTAGGAAGAAGGAACCTAATGTTAAGACACTTTCCCACTTTTTGCTTTTTTTTTCAAATTAGTGAGACATTGCGGTGTTAAATATTGGAACTTAACGCCTCGCATCTGCCTTTATACCAGAGCGAAGAAATTAAAATATTTATAAATAATAATTTATTCCCCTGAGTGAGACTGGTCCTTAGTTGAACAAATCTGTTCGTGTTAAAATTTCTGTTTGAATGTTTCAGGGTATTTTTTTAGTATGTTCCAATCTGAGAATGATACTCAGATATGCTACTGAGATGGGCACAAGACTATTCTGGGGTGGGCATGGCCCACCCGGCAATAATTACTAAATACTAACTAACCAGTATACAATTCCTTTGGTCTACTCTCTTCGAGTGCCATATCAGTTAAATTCCACCGCGCGCCTTCGAGGAACAGTCCACTAACACAACAACCGTCATCCGGTTTCTTCTGGGGAGGGCCTGGTAAAGCCTAGATAAGATTTTTAATATGACATATTACGTCGGAAAACCATTAATAACCATTATATATTATCTGAGAAACAAACACGAGAGGCCAGTCGTGGCGCAGTGGCACGAGGTGTGACTGCAAAACCGACTGGTTGTGGGTTCGATCCCCACTCGAGGAGATGAAATATTTACTTAAATTTATATTTCCTTTCTTCGCTCTGGTGTCGAGGTTAAGCGTGGCGTTGAGTCTGCCGCTCAACACGCAATGCCTCCAGAATTCGGGAGAAAGTGGGGAACGGAGTGTCTTAACACTAGGTTCCCTCTGCCTACCCTGCTGTGTGCGGGATACAGCGTGAAGCTGATTTATTTTAATTTTTAACAAACACGTCTAGGCGTCACTCAGTCCTCGTTTAAGAAAATATTTATTTTTTTGCGTATTGATCGCATGCACGGATATAGACAGAGTAAATTATCATTAAAATTTACAAATTCCTCCTTTTTCTGATTAAGTACAAAGAAAGTCAATTCAAATTTAAATGGAAAAAAATTAAAAATAATACCTCAAAAGCATAAGCAACTGTGTCTATAGCAATCACATGTTTCCTTGCATAGTTCTGAAGGGCACCAGTGAGGAACGCCTGTGGAAAGTAGAAACCCGAGATCCAGAACACTTTAGGTATGCCACCGTCCGCCCAGTTCTGCATAAATTGCACGCGGAGGCACAGATCTTTGACCCAAGCCGCTGGTAAATAATAGTAATAATAATAATACATATTTATTTCATAGATAATTTAATATTAGATGGCGGGAGGTTAACAGATATAAATTTATTTTATAATTAATAGCATTATACAAGGGAACTTAAATAATAATATTGTCGATTTGAAGATTTTATATGGCGCAATTCTATTTGACATATTTTGTCAAATCTGCTCTTATTGCACTTTATTGAGCATCAAAAGGATACAGATTTATATTTTTGTAGTACAGTAGAGAGAACTTGTCGAACCTTGCATGTCTGATACAACTGTTGTTGAGAAACGAATTAATTTAGATAACCTTGAGAATGCATCTATGTAGTCTTTCTAGTGGTAGGAGAAAAGAATTATTTGCACCACCCATGCTGGTATGCAATAAGTAAATAACAATTGAACGAGGGCATATTAGACCATATTTAGAATTAGTAGACTAGCGCTATATCTAAGTTGTTTGAAGATGAATGCGAGTTGAGAGAAGTCACAGCTCGTATATACCTAAAATACGATAAAATTAGACTTAAAATATTTCTTTTTATTTCATGCCATTATTGTTTTTTAATAACAAATTATTTATTCTTTCCAATATTCAATGTATCCAAATATCATTTTAGTTCTAGCAATACACCTATATTTAAGCAACAATAGTTCTAAGCAAAAGAAATGAACTAACCAAGCGGTTTCAAAGATGGATAAGCCCGATTGCTCCACATATCTGGCACCGCGTTGCGTGCGAGACTACCGGACATGCTCTCTAATGCTTCCGACATCACCACTAGACCTTTTAACGCTTTTTGTAGGTCCCTAGTAATTTAAATAATTAAATATGGACAGAAGATAATAATATTTGTTGATGACAGTGGACGAGAAGAAAAAGGTATGTAAAGACCGTAGCGTTTGGCGCTCCGTTCTCTAATTTAATAATAATAAATAGACAATTATGTTATCTTATGTACAGTCGTCAGCCAGAAAGTATTGGTAATGCTTCACGCTGTGTCCCGTATAGGTATAGCCGGCGAACCTAGTGTTAAGACGTTCCGTTCCCCACTTTTGAACCTTTCGATAATTGGGCGATTTTCGAATTCTATAATAATGTAATTGCAATAATGTATCACCCAATAACAATACTTCACACGAGTTTCCTTGTAATAAGGGCTGTTTCCTTGTAATAAGGGCCGTTGCCTATAAGCAACTGCTCCTGATTGGCACAATTTCATTGGTCAAATTTACTAACAATATATTAAAATATACGTTACCATACGCACAGTCTTTAGTTATATTTTAATTTACATTAGAAATTAGTCAGTTCTCATTTAATTGATTGCTTGGTTTCTAATTATCAAAAAAAAAAACACAAAAACACACAAGACAAGATTACTTACTTCAACGAGCTATTAATCACTGCCAACAATTTGTTATATCGTATCGCTTCTTGTATCAACACTGTATTAAGCGATTCTTTGTAAGAAACGGGATATCTGTGAAAATATCTCTTAATAGTTGACTTTAATAAATAAATAAATCAGCTTCACGCTGTTTCCTACACACAGCAGGGTAGGTAGAGGGAACCTAGTATTAAGACACTCCCCGTTCCCCATTTTCCTCCAAAAATTTCGAGGCATTGCGCGTTGAGTGGCGGAACTCAACGCCGGGCGTTTGTTCAAAGCGAAAAAAAATGAAAATATTAATAAATAATAATCCACTCCCTCGATCGAACCCACAACCGTCGCGTTACAGTTTCGTCCTTGTGCCCCTACGCTACGACTAATAGTTATACATACAGAATAGTTGACTTAAAGTGTATAATGTTACTTACATTAAATATAAAAAGCTGTGAAATTCAATAAAAGAAGTACTTTGTATTTTAGAAATCATATAATAGAAAACGTAAAATAAACGTGGCGGGCTTCGAACCCACGCTATCAAGAGACTGTCCAAGCCCTCATTACCAGAGCTTTGCTTCATTACCAGAGCCAGGAAATAAAAATATTAAATATTTCATTTGCTCGAGCGGGAATCAAACCCACAACCTGTCACGTTTACAATCACACGTTCGTACCCGTGCGCCACGACTGGCTTCTAACCACTGGCAATATTAATTGACTATAGTATATTTGTATTTATTCCTGTAATACAAGATGGAAGTGTCAGCACCACCAAAAAATCCTACGTCTAAACTGTTGAGGTATCTTTATTAATTTCTTAAGGTATGGGTTTAAAATTTTTTACCCTATATGCTGTTCCCGTAAAAGGAGCGCTGACACTTCCACCTGTATTTGTAATGATAACTCGTCGCACACTCACGTGGTAGCTATATAGGCTTGGTCTAGCAGCGGTGGTAGAACCTCTAGTATCTCTATCGCGGCACGTTCCGTCATCTCCTCGGCGCTGAGACCGCCTTCGCCACTCACTTCCTTCGGTTGTAAACTACTTAATGTATCTATTAGAAGAGAGGTAATATTTAGGTGTTTGAAAATAATTAATATAATTAAAATATATAAATATTTTTTTAAATAAATTAAATTAAATCAGCTTCACGCTGTATCCCGCACACAACCGAGTAGGTAGAGGAAACCTAGTGTTAAGACTCACACTCCATTCCCCACATTCCGCCGAAATCTGGAGGCATTACGTGTTGAGTGGCGGAACTCAACGCCGCGCTTTGCCTCGACACCAGAACGAAGAAATGAAAATATAAATTTAAATAAATACTTCATGTACTCAAGTGGAGATCGAACCCATAACCAGTCGATTTTGCAATCACACTTTGTGCCTCTGCGCCGCGATTGGCCTCTGGTAGTTAATTTAAGGATTTATAATAATAAAATTATTTTCTTAAAATGTATATTTAATAATATAATATTGTTGTACTTAAGTAAAATACATTAATGTACGCCACTGCGCCACGACGGCCTCTATATTTAATTGATCAAATAACTTACTTATACACGACATGGTCTCTGACATGGCGTAACTGATGTTAGCGTTGCTGTGGAGCCCGAAGAGAGACGGGTCGTCGTTTAGAGGTAGAGTTCTTATATACTTTGTGTAATCATCTATTGTGGATGAGGATGGTTGCTGAAAATTTTATGTATAACTACTAATGTGTTTTCAGCTTCACGCTATATTCCGCACTTAGCAGGGTAGACAGAGGGAGCCTAGTGTTCAAACACTTCGCTCTTCCCACTTGCACCCAAATTTTGGAGACTTTGCGTGTTGAGCGAAGTTTAACGCCATTCTTTGCCTCGATGACAAAGCGAAGAAATTAAAATATTAAATATTTGATTTTCTCAAGTGGCAATGGAACCCACAACCTGTCGTGTTTACAGCTTGCCTGCGCCACAACTGGCCTTGCTGTGTTGTATTTTATTATTGTATAGTATAGTAAGACAAAATACTTCACCAAATATCTAATACATTTTGTCAATTTTTTTTATATTTCTCACTAAATAGAATGAGAAATAAAAATATGTTTCACCAAAAAGCACAAAATACAATAAATAACAATAACAACCTGTCTATAGGCCCCGCTCTCATCGAAAATGCATCTTTCGTTCAGAACGCTGGTGGCGTAGTAGTCGGCGAGCAGGCACAGCAGGCAGCGCCGGTCCCAGTCGTCCGTCACGCGCCCGCCGTAGTTGATGTGGCCCGCCGTGTACGTCAGCATCTGAATATATCAAGGGTTATATACATATATTTAATTACATTTGAGGCCAGGCGTGGCGCAGGGGCAGAAGCGTGTGACAGTAAACGCGGCAGGTTGTGAGTTTGATTCCCATAGGAGGAAAAGAAATATTTCCATTTTCTCGCTCTGCCACTAAAGTAAAACCCCGGCCTTGACTTTCTCCATTCAACAGGCAATGCCTCGAAAATTTTAAGCTGGGGAAGGGAATGTCTTAACTCTAGGTTCCCCCTGCCTACTTTGCTGTGTGCGGGATACAGCGTGAAGCTGATTAGATAACCACATAATCAGATGATTATACACAAGTATTTATATAAAACAAATCATATCTCAAGCAACTAACACGCAACGGCACTTCTTGATACTCTGTAAGGAACATATGGAGCTGAGATATACATATACGTAGATCTCCATCGGTGAACTCGTATGGGATGTTGAAGCCGAGGGGACCGAACTTCCTCCGTTCTAGTACCACACCGTGGAATAAGCTTAGAGAGAAAAGTAACCACTGAAATTTAAAAATATATATGTTTATTGTTGTTTTGCAATATTTATTTATATATGACATAATAACAAAGGCCAGTAGTGGCGTAAAAGCTTGCGTATTTAGCCGCGACAGGTTGTGAATTCGATTACTACTCGGGTTAATGAATTGTTATTCAAGCAGATATTGTATAAATATAGAAATATATTATATATGTAAGTAATAACATAAGTCTAGTTCTAGGTAATAAATATCTACAGAAAAAAGTATTAAAAGAAATGTAAAAATAACACAAAAGGTACAGACCATAAGTCTGTAGTGTAAGTAAGAATTAAAATTTAAAAAAAAAATGTTATTTATTAATTTTTCGTTCCTTCGCTCTGGTAACTAAGCAAAGTGCGTCGAAAATTCGACAGAAAATGGGGAACAGAGTATTACTACTAGGTTGCTCCTGACGACCTTGCTATATGCGAGATACAGCGTGAAGCAAAAAAATAAATTGTGCCTAATATTTTTTTTCTTGCTATTGGAAAACGTCCAAGTGCTCTAATGACTAGTTTTACATATAGTTCCTATTAAAGTACGTCGTTTATACGCCCACTTACTGTAAGGATATTCCAATACCAAAAAAATGAGATAAAAAAGGCACGGGTTTCAATCCCCCAAAAATATTTTTTTATACAATTTCTAAATAATATATTTCTATCCTTAGTATGTTCTTTCAAAGACCTTTGAATGAGAATCAGCTTAATGTGACAATAATGTGAATACTTTTGGATACAAAACATCAAAAGCGTGAGCGTAGCGTTTAACGAGTCTACTAACGTTCTTAGCGTTTTGTTTCGGGTTATCAAAAAGAACAAAAAGTAAAAAAAACACATTTTTTACATAAATTATAGCCTATGTGTTGTTCTGGTATATTACAGAAATTTCATTGAAAACCGTTCAGCAGTTGTATCGTGAAGCTTTTCATTTATAATATTAGTAAAACTACTATATGCGTGAAGCTGTTTTTTTTTATTTTTTTTTTGATTCTATATTTTTTCTTAAGATATTATTATCTATCTGTATTCAGAAGTTTCACTAAAATTACTGCTCATTACCGTCATGAATATTCTAGTTTTCTTAACTAGATTAAAAAGACACACAGAGAAAACAAACCTTAAAGTTTGGAACTTTGCTATCCGTAGAATTGAAATAATCAAGAAAATCTGGGACCTGGTTCATATAAGCTTTGAGTAAGTTTGCCTTTATCCCTCTTGGTGGTTCCACTGTCATTTTGTAGCCTTAAATTTTTAATTAATCATTTGTAGAATTATTAAGTAAGTGAAAAATAAAGCTATTTAATCGCTGTTAAATTTATTATATGTTGAAAAATATATACACACGATGGTTGGGACTCTATCCCACTCTATCTCTATATGGATAGAAACCGGATCAGATATGTACTTAGAATGTAAAGTGAAAGATAAAGTGTAGTAATAGTGCAACCGACACTTTGCATCGGTAAAGTTAAATATTTCTAATAAAAAAATATTCTTAATAGGTAAAAAATCACGACATCTTAAATATTATGACAAGTTAAAATTAGAATACTATTATTATATACATTCGCTTATTTGGTACAACAATTACGTAATTGCATTTAAAAAAAACACACACACACATTCACACAAACACGTCAAATATTTAAATTTTCTCCCGCAATTATTTAATAAAATGATATGTCTCTTTAACCATTTTGTAATAAGGCGACCGGGAAAAACGGTGATGGGGTCGAAGTAAGCCATAGCCTGAAATCTTTGTGTACTTGTTCTGGTATTATTTGCTCTACATTCAGCTCCAATGTTGGCATCCAAGATGGGGATAGATGGCAATTCTAAAAAAATACAAGAAAGTCAGTAACAACAACACTTTTTAGCACAATATACATTATACATTGGGAACCATATTTAATTCCTCTTACAATATTTATGTCTCTTCATAAGATATAAATATTTTTTTGAGAAAAATATGTTATCTAGGATGAACTAGTGTTAATAAAATATTAAAAGACTCATAATAACATCGCTTTTTTAGCAACCATAATAACAAAGCATAACAAGCATTAAATCAAAATAAAAAAATCAACCTAATATATATAGCTTCAATTTACAAATACACAAATTCCACAAACAACAAATTTTGATTTAAGAAAAAAAGACAAGATAATACTAAAAAGACAAACAAACAAATCCAATAAAACACAACAGAAAAGAAAAAAGTTAAACAAAACAAAAGCGAAAAAAGAAGTAACCTGGAAAAACACCCAATTTCCGAAATCGCAGCCCACTTTCATCATCGCCTCGGCGAGCGGCCCCTGCCCTTGACCGAGGGAGATACTCTCGAAACGCTTACCCATTTTCATTTTGTCGGCGAACTTTAAAAGATCTACAATTTTCAAGAGATAAATTTTGTTATGTTTAGAGGCTAAATACTTTTTTTCAGCTTCACGCTGTATCCCAGTGTAGACAGAGGGAGTCTAGTGTTGAGACACTCCGCTCTGGAAGCATTGCGTATTGTTCATTTCTTTCGTTCTGGTGTCGAGGTAAAAGCGCGGCGTTGAGTTCTGCCACTCACGCAATACCTCGAAAATGTTGGCGGAAAGTGGGGGACGGAGTAACTTAACACTATGTTCCCACTACCTACTCTTCTGTAAGCTGGGTGCAGGGTGAAGCTAACTTAATATTTATTTTTATTTATCTTAAATTCTTAGTAAATATTAAAACCTGCAGCGGGATCAGTTCCAGTGGACAGTACAAATATGATGGGTGCCAACGGATCAGACTCAGCGTACAGAGCCGCCAAGTCGGCCGGCTGCGGCTCCACGAACCTCGCGCCCAGCCCTGTCACTACGTAGTCCTAGAAAACGTTGGAGATTTTACTTTTATATTTGTATAGCATAAAGATATATAAATTATTTTACACAATGAGTAGGCTAATTGAAACTTCATGAACTAGGTAAATATAAATGACATAGAAATAATATTAAAAAAATATATTTTATCATATTTACCTGAAGTCCAGGTATAAGCTTGTCAGGTCTCAAACATTTTAAAACAAGTAATCTTTGAAAGTGATCCAGTTGCGTGTCTAAAGGCTTAGGATACGGCAGTCTGTATTAATGTAGAAAAATATATTCTAATAACATGAGAATTTCTTTTTAGTTTCACGTTATATAGAGCACATAGTAGGATATACGCAGAGATATGAGTGTAAAGACATTTCGTTCCTTAGTTTTCGTTCGATTTTCAAAACATTGCGAGTTGAATGGCGGAAGTTAACGCTGTGCTTTATCATTTAAAGTTCATTTATTTTTTAGAGATAGAATAGATACTAACTTATGAGGATTCCAAGCGTCATAATAAGTTTTAAAAAACTTCGTCTGTTGCGGAAAGTCCAGTACAAATTGATGCATGGTGGGTAAGGATGCTAATTGCAGCATGTCTAGCCACATTTTTGGTGATATCCATTTCGGTTCGGGATTTTCAAATTCCTATAGTAATTATTTATTTAAATAAAACTATTGTAGACGTATTTCTTTTTACTTTCAAGCTATACAGTTTATAGCAGGATAGGCAATAGAGCTAGGAACCTAGTATTAAAACACTCCGTTTTCCTCTTTCCAACCAAATTCTGAGACATTTTGTGTTGAGTGGCAGAACTCCTTACCTCGCTGTAGAGTATGTGTGTACATAAAAAATCATGCATCTTTCATAATTAAGAGCAGTATTAAATGATTATTCATGACAGGACAGGAAATGGAACCCACGATCGCCGCATTTATAATCAGTCAAATGCAAACGGGTTATTCGCGTATATTGAATACTTTACAGCAGGCCATACATTTACGAGCGATCTTATAAATATTTACTTAATATTGAAAAGGTAAATTAATTATTTATTGTAATGATGATTGTTTTCTGATTCACAACACACAAATATTATAAACTCTGAATTAATTATTTCATAGTAAATAAAAATGAAAAGTTTCCTTTTAAAATAAAAAGTGATTAATTTTCAATGAATTGGATGTAATAATAACATGTTCGTAATATTATCTGGTCGAGTTAAATAAAACAATTCTTTATAAATAGGGAACCTTTAAATTATTTCTGTTTCAATAAGAAAATAATTAAATTTTATATTTCATTTCCGCTATGGTGCATACTGCGGCGTTGGTTCGTCACTCAACGCGTAGTCTTGCACTGATGTGGCCGTGCGCCACAACTGGTTTCAATAAAATATTTTTTCAGCTACTCGCTGTATCCTGATATAGCAGAGTAGGTAGAGGGAACCAAGTGTTAAGTCACTGGGTTCCCCACTTCCCACCGAATTTTCAATGCTTTGCGTTTTGCCTTTGTAGCGAAGAAATGAAAATATTAAAAGAAAAATTAATTCCCCCGAGTGAGAATCGAATCCACAGTGTTTATACACGTCGCACATTTTTGCCTCTGGTCACGATAGCCTCTATAATCAGTAAAATATATATTAGAACAATAATTTTATTTTATAAAGAGAAAAGTCAGAAATTACACACCTCTTCAATTTTAGCTCCGTTCAAGAGAAAATTAAACTCTTGATATCTAATGGTGGCGTTGTCGAGCAAAATCCGGGCACAAAGCAGAAAAGCAAACAACAGCTTATGCCTTTCAAAGAGACTCCTACACACGTTTTGGTATAGAAGGAACGTGAAATGATCAATAATAATATCGACCCTCTCCATTATATCCTCTGTGGGAAAGAAAACATTATGTGAAATATATATATTTATACTTAAATCAGGTTCACGCCGTATCCTGCACAAGCAGGGGGAAACACAGGGAACCTAGTGTTAAAATACTCCGCACAGCCCCACTTTATTTTTCTTTTTTTTGTTTTCGTATTTTTCTCATATTTTGTGGATTGCAAAAAGAAGCCTTTTTATATTGCGCATAAGAAAGAATTGTTGTTTTAACAAGGCCATCGTGGCACAGTGGTATAACGCCTAACTGTAAACGCGATGATAGTGAGTTCGATTCTCACTAGGAAAAATTAATTATTTTCATTTCCTCGCTCTTGTGAAAGATGCGTTGATCCGATAAAAAATATATATATAAACAAAATAAATTTAATATACCATTGTGTTCAGTCTCCGCCATACTCCTCACAAACAGTTTGACGAACCACTCCAAGGAATATTGGTACATTGGGTCGACGTTGGCCATGCCCGACAGACAGAAGAACAAGATCTGTCCGCGATTGGCGACCGGCACGTAGCCGAGACGCGCCTCGTCTATTTGGGCGGATGTGGTCTCTATGTCTTCTACTTTAATCTTTAAAAAACAATACTTAATTAATATAAAATGAAGCCAGTCGTGGCGCAGCAGCACGAGGTGTGATTGTAAAACCGACTGGTTGTGGGTTCGATCCCCACTCGAGGAGATGAAATATTTACTTAAATGTATATTTCCATTTCTTCGCTCTGGTGTCAAGGCTAAGCGCGGCATTGAGTTCTGCCACTCAACACGCAATGCCTCCAGAATTCGGCAGAAACTGGGGAACGGAGTGTCTTAACACCAGGTTCCCTCTGCCTACCCTGCTGTATGCGGGATATAGCGTGAAGCTAATTTCATTTCATTTCATTTACAACAATTAATATAAGTAGAATTTTTTTTCTTTTAAAAATATTAATAAAATAGAGAATCTGAGATGAAATCATAATTTGTTGTTTTAATTATATAATTATAATATTTTACGTTATCAACGACAACAAATAATGGCATAAATGTTAATTATCTTATAATAGATAAGAAATGTTTCTTAGATTTCTGTATATTTTGACAGCTAAAAATGTATTTGGTATGACTTATCCAATTATATTTGTTTTATGAAATTTGAGCAAAATACTTAAAATTATATTCGTATCCCAATTATTTGTCCCGCTTGGGGGAATTAAATATTTAATATTTTCACCAACTGATAACGTTCCGCCACTCCACCCGCATCCGTGGACACCACTCCACCTCAAGAATTCGGCGGAAAGTGTTGAACAGAAATGTTACCAGAAATGAGTTCCCTTAATAGGAACAAAGTGTCTTAACATTAGGTTCCTAGATTCTCTCCTGCCTACCCTACCCTACGGTACAGCGTGAAGATAAAAAAAATAAAAACTAACCAATATCTCAGCACTCTTAATCTTAATGGCTTCCAAAGTCAGAATAAGTGGTAGATCATCCACAGGAGAACCTTCGCTATTGGATAATCCATACAAAATATCAGATTGCATTTCCGCTAGCTGTGTAGACAGTTGGGCTCGAGACACTATAAGCTGTCCTCGTAATTCTTCTAAATCTGGCCGTTCTTGAGCTACTACTATTGATAGAAGCTGTTCTGCTAGACCACTGATAAAAATATGTACGAAATAATTTTATTTGTTTTATTTTATTTTTGTTTTCATTTTAGAAATATTGCATTTAGGATTACATAAATTATTCTTAATTTCGATAGGTCGCTGCAGTTTCTTTTATATTTTAATACTAAGCTTCTAATAGTTTATGTAACAGATTTATATAAGAATTCTTTTAAAAAATCTTACAGACAAACAAAAGATAATATCGAATAAAAAGCCAAACAAAAGATAACATCGAATGAGCGGTAAGAGAGGTAGGGGGGGGTAGACCTCGGTTGACCTTCGAAAACACAGTATCAAAGATACTGGAAGGTCACGTAAAGAGCATGAGGACCCCCCAAAGGGCATGTATGAAGAGGTTGATGACAGTGGACGAGGCGAAAGAGGTATGTAGAGACCGTAGCGTTTGGCGCTCCGTTTTCTCTGACTACCCCGCAAGGGATAAAGCGTGAAGCTAAGTTAAGTTAAGTTGAATAAAAAGCCTTGACAGCGCGATGGTTGAGGGTTCAATCCCAACTCGGAAGAATAAAATTTTCATTTCCTTGCTCTTATAACAAGAGTTCAACCACTTAACAAGTATTCTCTCAAAAATTGGGCAAAAATTAGGGAACAGAGTTTTGGAAATAGACACTAGTTTCCCTATGCCTACCCTACTATACGCGAGATACAGCGTGAAACAAAAAAAATATAATAAAAAAGTAAAAAGCTACCAACCTTGGCACCAAAGCAAAATTGACAATTTGCACCTTAACCGATACTTCGGGGGTGTAGCGAGGATTCGGCAGCTTGGTCGTTATGTACAGTCTGAACCCGCTGGCGTAGGGAATCAGTGTGTCACCCAACTTCAACACCAGCTGACCCGCTTGACGGAAGTACTGACGCTGTTCATTCATTTAGACCTTTATTTAATAAAGAAGACTAGGCGCGGTGTTGTGTTCCGCCACTCGACACGTGCCTAGAGAATTCGAATGAAAGGGGGGACGGGAAACGGACAGCTTTTACACTAGGTACCTAAATTCCCTTTTTTGCTTATTTTGCTATATACAGTGCTGTTTTTTGCTTATTTTGCTATATACAGTGTGATGCTAAACAAAAGTAAAAATATATAGTTAAAGAACTTATAAGAAATACCAAAAATACGATATTATCTTATAGGTCCTGCCTCCATCACCAAACTAGCTTTATAATATTTTATAATTGTATTGTCATAATATTAAAGTAGGTCAAATTCTGTTCCTGACATTTTATTACATACTAGCGGCTCACTCACGGCTTCGCCCGCTTAAAATTCATGATTATTGATTTAATAAGAATTAAAAATTATTTTTATTTATTATAAAAAATATTAAAGAATTGATTGACAACTATAATGACTCCTAATATGATTTTTTTACGACATTATCGTCAAAGAATTTTTGATTGTTTGAAAAATACGACAATTGTTGATATTTGATATTTACAAAATATACATAAAGCTAATTATTTATTACACGTATATATTTTTGTAACTTTATGTTCTTTTTACCTATATAATATACTCTGTTAAATATGCTGATGTCAGTAAATAATTTAATTTACTCATTCAGAAACAGCCTTAAATGTTAAAATATTGATTTGAAGGATTCATAATATTCTTTGTAAAATAACTGTAATATTTGCATATTAACTCCTGTAAAGTTTTTACATTAGTTACATATATTATATGAACGAACCGACCAAAAAATCTTTGTATTTACTTGATATTTCTTTTAAGACCGTTCTTTATCTCTGTGTTGAATTAATTACGACTTCTTTCAAATGACGATAACTTTTTTTTTAATGAACCGATTTTGATGAACTAATACTTAGTACTTAAGTTGAGTTAAAATAAAGCAATTGGGGAAATTTTCAAGTAAATCGGTTCAGTACTTTCAGAGAACAATGCGGACAAAAATATGTAGACGTCTGTCTACATATTTTTGTCAGACAAGAAATTCAAAAAAAATCTTTTTGCTTTCTATTTAAGTGTCCCTCTATCCATTTCAGTCAAAATTACTAAATGTACAGACAAAATATTTTTACTGTCTTATTATATATAGAGATTTATAATTTATTAAAAATATACTTGTATAATGAAATATATATAATTAAAATAAACACAGAAAGGCCTTTTCTGATAGATATTCTGTTAGATGAAATCCAATCAAATACCTTCAACACAGGATCCAATGCAGGATCGAGCTCTTGACCTACATTTTCTAATAGTAACGGCTTTCCAAATCTGAGTGCCGATTCAAAGTTTCGCAATAGATCTCGATCGTTGGGTTTACAAACTATTAAGCCTTCTATTTTAGCCTGAAAATTATTAGAAACAAATTATTACATAGGTATATAATTCTGAGAATACTATATAAATATTAAGAACTGTCATGGCGTAAGTGCGACATTATTGATTCGATTCCTACTCGAGGGAATGAAATATTAAATATTTACATTTTAGAGGCCAGTCGCGGCGCAGGGGTGCAAAGTGTGAATGTAAAACCGACTGGTTGTGGGTTCGATCCCAAAAAAATATTTACTTATTATTTATTATTTTTTTATATTTATCCCAAATATTTACTTAAATTTATATTTCCATTTTTTCGCTCTGGTCTCGAGGCAAAGCGCGGTGTTGAGTTCTGCCACTCAACACGCAATGCCTCTAGATTTCGACAGAATGTGGGGAATGAAAATGCGTTAATGGGAACAGAGTGTACGTTTTCGGGTTCCCTCTGCCCACCCTGCTACGTGCAGGACGAAGTGTGAAGCTAAAGAAACTCTCTTGGTTTCTTAAGTTTGTATAAGAGTATAGTACTAAAAAAGACTAGTTATGACCTATACATTTCTGCGCCACATCTGGCCTCATGTACTATTCATTTTAACCATCTAAGTAAACACAATACTAATAAATCATAACAACGTACCATGGCTCTAATCCATTTATTGGCCTGCGTTTGCGGATCAATTATGAGCGGCCATCGTCTCGAATTAGACATTAATACCGCCGATTCCACTGATAGGGGGTCACGAGGCAGCCCGTACATTTGCCAGTTTCTATTTACGAATAAATAGGATATATATAGAAATCTTTACTAATATTTACTTCTAATATTCTATAGTACCTAATAATCTCTTTATTATTATATAATAAAAAGATAAAGAACTCAATTCTGTACATGAAAGATTAAAAAAAAATAGGTCGATTAACATAATAATATAAATTATAGAGGCTAAAAAACAACTCAGCAGAATTTTAGTTTGTTTGTCTGTTCGTTTATTCTCCAATCACTTAACCACTACCGGATAGAAATGGATGATTTTTTTTATGTCCATTAGCCTAGGGTCTGGAGGGGTACATTGTTTTCATTATAATTTCCTTAAAAAAAATTTAAACCGAAAATGACAAATCACTTAAAATAACGATAACTACTGCTTGGAATGAATGAATTTTAGCATGATAATACATGTAGTTCAAAGCCTAAAGCAACTTACAATAAATATATAAGATAGCTTTCATAAATAAATTTTAGTAGGAAAAATAAAAATCTGACAAAATCAAATTGCGTCGATTACTCGCAAGTGAAATTATATAATTTTAATGAAATTTTGTTAATCTTAAGTCGAATAATATGTCTTTGTAATAACTATTGGTGTCTACTGAGCAAAAAAATATGTATAATGAATATTAAAAATTCTCAATGATATAAATATAAAAGTTCACGATATATTATGTGATTGTAATTTCTAAACCTATTTCTTAATGTAAATTATTTCTAGAAATGAAGAGTGCACAAAAAAGTGATCATCTCTATGAAGATATAAATACTAATCAATACTTATCACGGGCAGTAATTTAGTCATTATATCTATTTTATAAGGCCAGTCGTGGCACAGGGGTACAAAGTGTGATTGTAAAATCGACTGGTTGTGGATTCGATCCCCACTCGAGTAAATGAAATATTTATTTACATTTATATTTTTGACTCTAGGTTCCCTCTGCCTACCCTGCTGTGTGCGGGATATTAATTTTTAATCTATTTTATAGCACTAACAAATTTAAATTAATTAATGAATTCAAACTGACGAATGTAAAAAAGTTAAATAAAAACAACTAAACCGAATTTAGATACTAAATGCTTAATGTGACATGATTTATATCAACACTATCTACCCGCTCGTGTCGCCTGCTTCAACAACCCATTTATTTATTTATTATACTAAACCGGATTATTCGCGTGTTTTATAACAATATCATTTTAAAAACGATATCTATACATTAAAAACTAAAATTTCAGCCAATTCAATACAATAATAATGGTGCAGCAATTTACAAAAAAATTGTTTATATTGACCTAACTTTTTTATTAATGAACCCGTAAAAATAAAACTAAACTACTAAATAACTAAATGTGTTCGCCAAAATACAATAATAAAAACTGTACACATAAATCAGTTCAGCCGTTTTAGAGATTAGTGTGAACAATCGCACAGACAGACAGAGGAAACAATTGAGTATATCTTTGAAAAATAATAATTTTCCCATTAAAATCTTATGTATTATATTTTAAAATAGGTACGTAATTCAGAGCATTAAATAAATAATTTCGAAGGTTAAGCGAGCGAAGCCGCGAGCGGGTCGCTAGTACATAATAAAGCGGAAGAGTTTATTTGACTGCAATTGTGTCTTTTAAAGTGTTTGTCTCTTGTCATTATTAATGTATTAATTATTTGTCTTCTTTGTCATTATTAATGTATTAATGTATTTCATACTTAGGGTTATAAGATTGTTTAAAAATTCCATATGTTAAATTTTATATATTAATTTTATTATATTTATGTTTAATAAAATAAGCCATTTGAGGCCAGCCGTGGTGTAGAGTACTAAACGTAACGCGAATGATTAAGGGTTCGATTACCACTCGAAGAAATGAAATTTTAAATATTTTTATTTTCAATCTCCCTCTACATATACTGATATCTACGTGATACAGCGTGAAGCTAAAAAAAATATAAGAAAAGATATTTACGTAGCGTAACGTAGCCAGAGCGCCGATATCTTACCTTATTACTACAGGATCACCAAGTATTGAGAGTGGGGTGGCACCTTCAGTATGGGGCACAGCCACTTCCTGGTTATTTGGTTTTTAAATAGCATTAAGCATGTTATTTATTTATACATTGTATATTAAGATATAATTAAAAGGAACAAGTTCTCACTGTTAAAAAATACGCGTAATTTAACATAGAACTTTGAAGATCTCGGTATTTTTTTTAACTTTACGCTGTATCCCGCTCACAACAGGTTAGGCAGAGGGAACCCGGGACTCTAGTGTACACCGTTCCTATTAAATCACTTCCGTTCCCCACGTCCCGCCGAATTCTGGAGACATTCAGCATGTTGAATTCCGGAATCCAAAGCCGCGCTCAGCCTCATTTCCAGAACGAGAAAATGAAAATATTGAATATTTAATTTCCCCGAGTGGGGATCGTACCCAAAACCTGTCGCGTTTAAAGTCGCACACATGTGTGCCACTACTAACCACATTGGCCACTCTGTTGGTTTAAATTTTAAATATCTATTTAAAATAAATGCTATAAAGAAAATATTTTAAATAATAGGAATAAATATATAATTAATTATATTTTTTTCTCCTTTTCATAAAATATTAAATTAAAATAAAGACAAAATATGAATAAATAAAAGTTACCAATATGTGTTTAATCCACTCTCCTAGAAGCTCTCTACGAAATTCATCGGTAAACGGTGTGATGTAACCAACTGCACCTATTTAAATAAATATATTTTTATATCATATAAAAATAGTAAATAAAAATATCTACTGTTAATCCCTTTTTATTGAACCAGTTCAGGTTATTATTTTTTTTAAGTGTATTATAAATATAATAACTTAACTTAGCTTCACGCTTTATCCCTTACGGGGTAGTCAGAGAGAAATATATAATATTGTTACTTATATTAAAAGAAAAGAAATTAACAATATTATATAAATAAATTGATGCAGATTTCTAAATCTTTGTTAAAAACTTTAATAAAAAAAAAACTTCAAATAGAGGCTTTTTCAAATGTGGTATACCACATTGTGTAAGTAAAAGTGATTCAAAAAGTTTTTTTAATACAAATATAATTATAACTAGCGAAAATCAAACCCACCACCATCACTCACCACACTAGACCCCCATAATAATGAAATTCTGAATTTAATTAACAACAATTATATGCACTTACATGCACTCAACATAATGTCACCAATTAGATTAATTTGGCCTACATCTAGTTCCTTGATTGTACGTATCCAACGAACTCTTTCACTGGACAATCCATTTAACAATCTGAAGAAAAAAAAATGTATTAAATTATTATTATTATCTTAGGAATATAATCTTAGAACTTAAAAATAAAATATACATTTACTTTTACTAAAGAAATAGAATAAGTCGATAGATCATTTTCTTTATATATATTTATATATTTTGTTAAAACTTGAACTATATCTTTTTTAATAATTCTAATTTAAATATTGAAATAAAATTTTTAAAAAATAAAATATGCTACGGAGCAGGAGTAAGTTAAATTTTGTATGTGTATGTGTGTGTGTGTGTGTCGGTGAGTGTACATGGATAGAGTAGATGTGCCGACGGCTTGAAGCGCAGCGCATCCCTTATTATTAACACAACCAACTCAACAGAAATGTTTTTAAATAATTGTAATTTCATGTAGAAAAAATTATATATGTTTCATGTCTTATTTATTTGTTGATGGCTAATAATAAATTCAATAAATAAAAAAAAAGTTTTGTTTTTTCTGATTACTTTTGGTAATTTGGTGAAATACAAATTTAAAGCTCAACTAGCGCCTTAAGGACTTTGCATTCATTTTTAATTGTCAATTACTTGAAGACGGCATAAAATAGACTTACGATAACATAAATGACATCACAAAACAGGAGAATATCAAATTAACAAATCAATGCACTGGTTATAGATTAGATTCTCACTTAGGATTCCCTAATTTACATTCAAAAATATGTTCAGTTGTTATCTCATACACAATAATTAATGAGTAAAAAATATAAAACATAGTGGTCAATGGATAATAAAAAATGCTTTTATAATAGAAAAAACATCTACTAAAAGCTAATAAGCCTTACCTATTAGCTCGATCCATTCTCGCCAAACATTGATTAATATCTTCTTCCATCTTGCGTTTCTCCTCTTCTTTTTCTTGTAAATATGCATTTAGTTTCGCAATTCCTTCTAACAAGGCCTGCATTTTTGCTTTTGCGTTTGCTAGCATTGCTGTAGGGATTAATATTTATTGATCAACCAAAATAAAAGAAAAGCACAGCAGAGCCACAGTACCAGTACAGGTATCAGAGCAGAATAGAGCAAATTAAATTAATTTATATATAGAGATAAATCAAAACAAATGATTATTTAAGCAAAGAAAAAAATTGGGCGCAGTATTCTGCTGAAACTGGCACCTGTGGTGAAAGCAAGTCTGTGGGAGTTTTTTATTTTTTCTTTTATTATTCCTTTTGAATTAAAGTTTGTTCATTGCATGCCTTGCATTTGGACCACGAAGCACGTATTACAAATAAAAAATAAATAACAGTGGCAAATCACTAGCAACTTATCCTACACAATTTTTTTAATAGTCAATTAAAGATCATTCTAAATTTTTAAGTCCTATATAATAATAATCTATAAAATATCAGGTAGTTTAAAAAACGAGAATCAATGTTAAAGAAGAACATTCACACCCTCAACAGCAGCTAATTCTTTGGTAGCACGCTCCAAAGCTTCCTTCTTGGGAGCCACCGCCTTGTTCACGTGATAGAACTTGTACATAGCGTGCACCCACATACAGAGCGACATGCAGGCTTTTGACACCTATTGACAATGTACATCATCTTAAACCAATCTTCAAGTATCAAGTTAACAATTTTTTCTGAGAATTAGTTAGAAAAAAAATGCCGGGATCACCTAAGTAAGTTTAGCAGTTATTAAAGCAGTGAAAATAATCGGTTAAGCCGTTTCTGAGATTAGCGTGAACAAAATATAGCACACAGACAAACAGAAAAAGGTTTTAAAATTATAATTTGGGTTCTATTACATTAAAACAACCAATGCAAAGACCCCAATAATATTTTTTCTTTTATATGTTCGTATACAGACACCAACCCACTACGATTTTATTACAATACAGTATAGATATATCCACATATTTTATATGCTTATGCTGTTCTGAAAGTACTTTCTCTTTTAATGAGATAAATAATAAGTTATCAAAAATAGACAAATGGCATAAAACATACTTTTGATATCTTAGTAGGTTCATAATTTGGATCAACCACATATTTCTTAAGCTTTTTAATCATGTCCTCGGTGATGGATTCTTTATCGTACTTCATCAAGGAGTCGAGGAACGCAGTTGGATCTGCCAACATTTGTGATCCTGGCTTCCAATAATTAAGAATTTTTTGCCCAAAAGATGCTCCAGGTTCCTGATTAATAATTAGTTACGTGAGCATAAATCATTTATTTATAGTTTTTTTACATATAATATAAAAATAGGAAAAAAGAAGAGAGTTATATTTTTAATAAAATTAGTAGTACTGTATTAACAGATTTACTTCGTAAAATGGACACTATTGAAAATCTTCAAAATTATTATAAAAATTAAACTTAGCTAAATATAAATTGTAATGAGTTATTGTAGAGGCCAGTCGTGGCGCACGGGCACAAAGTGTGACTGTAAAATTGACTGATTGTCGGTTCGATCCCCACTCGAGAAGAGGAAATATTTATTTATATTAATATTTTCATTTCTTCGCTCTGGTGTCGAGGCAAGAAGCGCGGCTTTGAGTTCCGCCACTTAACACGCAATGCCTCCAGAACTCGGCAGAAAGTGGGGAACGTCTTAACACTAGGTTCTCTCTGCCTACCCTGCTGTGTGTAGAATACAGCGTGAAGCTTATAAAATAAATAAAGTTATTGATAAATATCGTGTAAAAATAACGTCTGTATTTGTTACACTAGGTTTTTTCTGCCTTCTATATAACTCATTATTCACTTCTATATAAAGGTAAAAGGATGAGTGAAGCTTAAAAATACATATAATCTTCCATTTTAATAATAACATTACCTTAATAGGTTTTATATCGAATACAACGCATAGCGACTCTATAACGAGAACGACACCCGCTGGTGGTTTCTTCATGGCCTTCACTTCAACAATGTCATTGCGGTTTAGTTCCTGCAGAGCTTTCTCTGCTGCTCTCAGAGCTGGCATTGCTTCATCTAGAATTTGAATAGGTATATATAAAAGTTAGTGGAAATGTAGTGTAGACATTTTTTTATAGAAAAAAAACACTCGAATGAGCGTTTAGGTCACCTGATCGTAAGTGATCACCGCCACCCAAAACCTCGTGTAACCAGAGGAGCTTCAGGTGCGTTGCGGGCATTTAAGATAGTTTCGCAACTCAACGCCGCATTTTATGTACGTAAATAGTGACATTATACATTTAAACAATTTAACAAGTACTCTAACTTCACTGCCACAACTTTGACTAATATTATATGATACTTATTAAGAACATGTATAAAATTTTTAACGCAACGGGATTTGAACCTGCGTCTCCTTGGAAACCGTCCAAGTCACCGTCAAACTTGGACGTATTCTTCTTTATTAAGTGTGGAATAACACTTTAAAAATATTAAAAATAATATTATGTATTCGAATAAAAAATAATGAACAAAACAGGATTAAAACCCGCTCTCTTTGATATATAATTACAAATAATTGCATATTAAAGCTAAGTTTAAGTTTTAAGTTTACCTAAATCTCGTTGCGCATCTTCAGCCATTGCTGACGTCTCTTTAGCCATCAATTTTGCTATGGCTTGTTCTTTTTCTACTTTAATTCGAGCGTCTTCTGCTATTTCCTATAGAAAATTAGTACATTAAAAAAAATATTTTTAATACACATATTTTTTTATGAAATTCACGTTTTTCCTCGCATATCTAAAAAGATAGGCAGGAGAAGCTGAGTGGAACACAAGCATGGGACTGTAAAAGTGACAGATTGTGGATTAGATTCCCACTAGAGGAAATGAAATAACATCATCTTTTTCCTCGCTCTGCTAACGAGGCAAAGTACGGCGTTGAGTGCCGCCACTCAATATGCAATGCCTCCAGAATTTAACGGAAGTATCTTAATGGTTCCGAGGTTCCCTCTGCCTCCCCTACCTTTCTATATCTTGGGGCACAAGCTAAAAAAATAATTACAATGACTTTCGTCCTCGTTTACCCCGTCAGAACGGGAAAACGAAGATCATTTAAATATAATATATTTATCGTACGTAAATCAAACGTATACACAACATATTACCAACTTTTTACCACTTTTCTACAATGCCACGACCTCAATTGTATTAGTATGGCCATAATTATTATAATTACATTACTTTACCACAATGCCTCCAGAATTCGACGGAAAGTGGTGAACAAAGTGTCTTAACACTGGGTTCCTCAACGGAGTGTCTTAACGTCCGCCTACACTGATGTGTGCGGAATACAGCGTGAAGATAAGATTTATTTATTTTTTTGAAAATATGATTATAATCGTATTCCTATAATAGTACCGTGTCAATAGCGATTTGCTCTATAACTTTCCTAGTCTCTTCAGCCGCTTTCTCCATCATCGGTTTTAGTTCCGCTAGTTCTATTTGCAATTGCTTGACTTCAACTTCGGTCTGATTTAATTTACTTAAACCTATGTTATTGAAACAAAATCATATTATAAAATGTTAAAAGACTAATATAGTATTTTATACGATAATATGAGCCCGAATCTTTAATTCTTCTAGATTGGTATCCGTTGCCGTAGGAATTTCAAGAAATGTATTAGTTCTTCCTTATACTACACTATGTGGGGAACGGAGTGTCTTAGCACTAGGTTCCCTCTGCCTACCCTGCTGTGTGCGGGATACAGCATGAAGCTGATTTTTATACTACACTAAGCAACTTATTAAAATGTTTACACTACGTAATTACAAAAAGACAACGTAATGTGTATTAGCCACTCAGTAACGGTACAATTACACATATTTATATATTTAGTACAAACAAAATATTACCTGTTTTTAATGCATTAGATTCTACGAGAATAGATTTTTGCTTCTTTTTGAACATTTCAGCGTAAGCTCCAAGCATTTCCATGTACGACATCGGCGTTACATAGTTCAGGCGATTTAGTTGCGCGAGAAACTTGGCACTAGCTTCAACCACACTTTGATGGGCGAAGCAACAAACGGACTAAAATAAATATATAAATATATATTTTAGGACCTTTTTCTATGATAGCTTAAAAGAGAAAAAATAAAATAGTCTAATAATTGAAAAAGTGAATAATTATTGCACTGTCCTACTGTCTATTCCAAGAGGCACGATTGATATGTAAAAAAATAAATCAGCTTCACGCTGTATCCCGCACACAGCAGGGTAGGCAGACGGAACATATTGTTAAGACACTCCGTTCCCCACTTTCTGCCAAATTCTGGAGGCATTGCGTGTTGAGTGGCAGAACTCAACGCCGCGTTTTGCCTCGACACCAAAGCGTCGAAGGTACAAGGAAACATTCAATAAACACTAACCACCAAAGCTTCTATCACTTCATCATTCGTTTGCAATTCAGGCATATTTGTAAAGAAATGTCTCGAGACCGATTCCAGCGCGGATTTGGGCCACTCACTGAACCAGTCTATTGTGCAACAGTTTACTAGCGATGGAAACTGACGAAGACGCGCACGAAAGATCTAAAAACAACATTATTACATATTATTTTCTCATGATATTGTAATAGGGGAATTATTTATATTGTAAAGAATATGTAGAAATAGTTTTAAGACTGTACCAAATTGCAAAGTCTTATATTCAAATCTTGAAGAAAGCGTTATTTTTTGGGTTTCTGTCTGTCTGTTGCAAAGTCATAAGACTAAAGTTCTAAGGACAATATCGTTTCTGTGCCATAAAAAAGAGTTAAAAAAAGCAACAGTCATCGTGGCACAGCTGGAACTTCGGCTCTGTTCTCATTAAGATATTCTGGAAGTATTACGTGTTCGGTAGCAAAGCCTAAAAGCGAGGAAATGAATTTATCAAATATTTTAATTCCTCGAGTGGGAATCAAACACCCTGTCGCATTTACAGTCGCACCTCTCACAGCAGTACAACCGACCTTAATATTTTAATTATATCACAATAATAAAAGAGAAAGCGAAAGTTTCATGGCTCAACCTATTAAACTAACAAAACGTGGAGAGAACAGTGTTTTAGCTACATTTTTTTCCATACTTAAACAACAAAGACAACAACAGTATTAAACGCTAACCTCCCCAACGGGACTCATAACAACAACAATATGCAAGTTGCTCCGGACTCTGCGCTGGTAGCATGCAAACAGATTAGTTTTGGTCGCAGCCAAATTCATTTCCATAACGGCGTGACGCACCGACATGTATATCACGTCTAAATCTTCCGCCTCGTATATATTTGGTACGTCGCCCGAACTCAGGATGTTGTTCAGGTCTTCTAGAAACGACTCCATTTTGATCTAGAATTTTATATTGTATACTTACTAGCTTACTTGGGATACAGCGTAAAGCTTAAAAAAAGCTTAAGAAGGGACCGTCAGAAGACACCGTCCAAATTTTCTAACATTGCGTGTTGAGTGGCGAAAATCAACGCCGTGTTTTGTCTTCTTGTCAAACCTTATCAAAGTACGTGGGGAATAGAGTGCTTCAATACTAGGTTACCTATGCCTAATCCCATATATATTCCAAATAGAAGGTCTATTCCAGACGCTAAAAAAAATTACAGTAGATCTTCCATATACATACTCGTGTATCGTATAAATATACTAGACGACTTAAAAATATTATTAACTTTTATATACATCTTCACTAACACGTTTAAACCGTAAGGTAAGCAAAAACTAATAATGTCAAGCATAAAAACTCGCCGTGAATTATGAAATTAATTATTATTATTATGGACGTATTTCTTTAAAAAAAAACTCGTTTAAAATAAAGTTTGGCATAATTTGTTTCGCGACCTTCAAATTCATTTACTTTTTCATTTCGACTGTTTGATTGGGCATTTTGTAAAATTTTACTTTGATCATACATACTTTATTTTTTAACAATGGTTGATTTTTTTATAAGCCTTTAGAGCCTAAAGTTGAAAATATAAATATAGTTATCAAAACTAAAATCAAATAAAATCTAACAACCCACTTGAGCATCAGAAAACAAAAAGACAATCCCCCGATTATCAGCTCCGGCCTTCATCATGGTGGTCTTGAGGTCCTCGCGCCACTCGCTCACACCGTACGCTTTGGTTATCTCTATTTGCATACATTGTAACTCCGCCATGTTCGCCGCTAGCCGGGACAACGACTGACGACCTGGCGTAATAAAAAGTTATATCTATTTTATAATATAAAAACTTTTTTAACACAGCCTTAATCAGTCAGTCAGTCAGTACTAATTGTATAGATACATAGATAGTTGGTGATTTGTATCACATTTGTATCACTAGTAAAGAAATGACTCATAGATCGCTAATTCTTTCACTTACTAGCTTTATCAACCGGGGAGGATTTTTAGGTGACCTTTCTCCAAATTGATTGGTTCCCAAAGTCAATCAAGCTCTTAGCTTCAATAATAATATAAAAATATATTATATTTACTCACCAGATCCACCCATGCCTAATAGCAAGGCATTAGCCATGGGTTGTCTCATGATTCGAGATAACCTGCACAAGTGGCCTACAGCATCTTCAAACAAAACTAAATCTAACGGAGCAGTCGTGGACAGGTTGTATTCGTTCAGATAATGCGCTAGCACTTCATCCAGCTGTAAAATATGTAAATATAATACAGACAACGACCCATGGCCGCACTGTATTTATAGAATTTTGATTTTGGGATTTTTACGTATTTACGATTATTTTCTCCTCGAGTGTACGGTGCACAAAAGCTCAGAAAGCGTAATTTTAAGGTTACTCCAATACATTAGCCGTACTATATGTAATATATAAATACTGAGAAAATTTTATGACAATGACACTCTGCTACATATTTTTAATAGGTGCAAAGATTTTTTAGTAAAGTAAATTGTAAGAAAAATATTTCTATAATATAATTTTCCATTTTGCTGGAGACCTCCCAACACAATGTCAGATATTTATTTAGTTGTTTTCGTTTATACTGTAGCGTGTGATAGTTTATTTTGTCATTTGGCAGATATAAGATAAGCCTGCTTGTCAAGTATGTACATATTTTTATAATAATTATGAATATTAAAAAAAAAGAAAATCAATGTACTCAAAAGCCGATGACTTGATAAGTCAGTATATTTTTATTTTTTTACTAACTAGAAATTAAATAATTTAAAAGGAAAAAGCTTTTATATAACAGGTAAGTATTAAGGAAATTAATTATCACCTCTTCCTTATCAGTTATTTCAACGTATTTCTTATCATCGGCTCCAATGTCCATAAAGTCACCGAATAACATCAACCTTCCACCGATTACATCGTCTGGTTTCTTATTGAACACCGTTCGTATTTTCTTGCTTAACAAACTATTTTAAAACGAATAAGAAAAATTTAATATTTTTTCAGTATTTCTATGATTTAATTCTTAATATTTTATTCGGTGTGATATAACAAAAAGATTCATTATTAACTTCACACATTTACTAACGACACTTCAGACGAGATTAAAAACTATAAGGAATAATATATATATAATATAATATATGTATATTATTCCTAATATATAATAATAACTATAATATCCTGTGGAGAATTTTTATATTATTTTTATAATATACCATTAAAATAAGTTACTCACTTAACAAACCAAGTTCGATCTTCATCATTAACAAGTCGATCTTGATACACACGTTGATGTTCGTGGTACCACAGTCTTATCACATCGTCTTCTTCCTTTTGAATTGAAGGAAATTTTATTATGTAATTAACTAAACTCAGTGATTTTGGCATTTGATTTGATTTGATTTGCGCAATGTAACAATACTGGTGAAATAATTAAATACTTATATATCGTATTTAAAAGAGTAAAACATAATGTTATGTTTTGTTTTTGATATATTATTTTTTTTAACTTTGTTTCGTTCTGTCAAATTTTTTTAGTATTTTAGAAGGTACAGGGGAATAGACGATAATACATATCGGCCTAATTAATCATAGCCTTCCATTCTGTGTCGCCGTAGTCGTATAATAAAATTAATAATATACCTATAATAAAATACCTTCCTACAATTATACAAATAATGAAATATTTTAAATCAATAAATTATAAAAGGAACCTTCATTTGCAAAGGGTCCATCATGAGCATCCCCTGGAACACTTTGCTCAAATCTCGAAGGTTAAATGTGTAATGTGACTTAGTGGGCGTCGGCAGTAGCTCCTCTACTAGGGAAGTAAATATTTCTATTGAGCTCTTGAGGAACGCGTCCTCTCTAATCGTCAAATCTTTGAAATTACGCGTCCAAGATTTCAGAATTGTATTGAAGATTCCGTGCTGTAAATATTTTTGTTATTTTATCATTTATAGTATACAATATGTTATTTTTAGCTTCACGCTTTATACTGCACATAGCAATGTAAGCAGAGGGAACATGGGAACCTAGTGTTAAGACACTCCGTTCCCATTTAAATACTTCCACTGGCCACTTTCCACTGAACACTGAAACTCAACACCGCGTTTTGCTCTGTTACCAGAACAAGAAAATGAAACAATGAAATATTTTATTCATCCGAATGGGAATCGAGCCCACAACCGTCGCACAGTCGCACGCATATGCCCCTGCGCCAAGGCGATTTCTTTCTCTATTTATAATGTCTTTTATTCCTCAAACTTCTATTATATCAACCATATTGTTTGCAATCGACGTTCGTGATACTTTCCATTAGAGAAACGTGCTGTTCGCCTGTCAACTTGGTATTGTGCGGTTTTGTGGAATATAATTTAATAAACTCTTTAGTTCTTCCTAAATGAATTGTTGAAGAATTTTTACTTTCTCAAATTTCATTAGCGAATATCAGGTCATGAACACGTCAGCTTAGTTGTGAGTTTGATAGTTAATACGTTATATTAATAAGTAGAGGTCAGTTGTAGCATACGAGCACAGGTGTGACTGTCAACGCGACTGGCTGTGGATTCTATCCGCACTCGAGTAAATGAAATATTAATTTAAATGTATATTTTCATTTCTTCGCTCTGGTGTCGAAATAAAGCGCGACGTTGAGTTCCACTTAGCATACTATGTCTCCAGAATTCGGCGGAAAATGCGGAACAGAGTGAGTGCTCTAGGTTCCCTCAGACGACCCTGCTGTGTGGGGCATGAAGATAATTCTATTGATTTTATATATAAAAAAAACAATAAGCTACCAATTTCACATATTTCATCATACCTTGCTATTATACTCCATTTCAGTGAAGGAAATATAATGGAAATGTCTCATGAGTCTCATAGTGACGGGGTTACGTCCGCCGCCGGGAGGACCCATGGCCGCCACTATACCAACGTCAATTAAAGTTTTAAATTCACCTATATTAGTGCGATCGTACCAACCTAAAAAATAAAACAATACAAATATTAGTCTGGTTCAAGAAACTAATTGTAGGAACAAATGCATACAAATTTCTATGTATTCAAGCAGCTTTACACTTTACACTAGAGAGAGTATAGTGTTAAAACATTCCGCACACTACATCGCACCGCCCAATTTTTAAGATATTACCTATTGAGAGGACAAACATAACGCCACGCTTTGTCTAAATGTGCCCATATAGGGAGGATATAAAAAAATAAATTTAAGCAAACTTCCACTGTGCCAAGTAAGTATGATGTATACTGTAAAGCATATACCGTGCAGTATATTTACAGTATATTTAAATTTCTATTTATTTATAATTCTACATTTACATTTTATACTTTAACATAAGCGATGGAAAGAAAAATCAACACGAATTACCAGAAAAATCCATAAACTGCCTCAACAATTCAATAGGTGGCTGTGCGCCGTACACTTCTAAGGCGGGCATGTTTAGATCATCTATGAAGAGCACGAGTCTCTTTGTCGGCGGAGGGCCGAAGACGCCTCGCCTGCGTCTCTCCAGCTTACCGTCTATTACATCCTATTAGAAGTGGAACATTTCAAACGTTAGGGAAGTACTTCTTCTAATTGTATGAGTGCATAGGAATTTTCGATCTTCGATACATTGTTATCATATCAAAGGGAAAAATTTTAATAATTTAACCCCTCGAGTGGGACACAACATCCACAGCAGGTCATATCAGGTAGATTATAATATTTGACTTTACCAATTAAAAAAAAATAGTAAGTACCTATCTAATTAAGATTTCAATAATTATTCATTATGAAAAGTTACTTTATATCGCTCATAAGTTTACTATTATACGAATAAATATAAATTATCTATGGGACACAATATAAATGTTTTTTTTTTGTTTTATTACGCGATAGCTATCCACCCGAATCCACGTAGCGTTACATACAGACACACAACCAAAAATTTGTTTAAATCAATAAAAAATAAAAAAGTCATTCTTGTTTTTTTTCCATTCTTCCTCCAAAAATGTATTAAATAATAAAAACATAAAAAAACGAAATGTACAAACCTGAGTTTGATTAGCAGAAGTTCTAGCGGAGAACACAAGAAACTCACAAATGAACTTCTTATGCAACCCTCTCGATAATTTTGATGATATCGTGACAGTCTTCCCTGTCCCGGTAGGACCGACGCATATAACGTGGTTATAATTGACTATTTTATACCCGAGCAGAGCCGCGGAGCGCACGTTGTCTAATGTTGGTACTTCTATATCTATAGCAGGAAGAAATAAAATTAAATAATACCTGTAAAATGCTTCTGTTAATAACAGAATGACTGAAAGAACACGCAAAGCCGACATTACGAAACGTAGGAAGCAGAGATTTTGCATTTAGGGAGCTTAAAGGTCGCAAAATAGACTTTAACACCGCGATTGTGGGTTCAATCCCCACTCTAAGGAATAAATTATTTTTATCTCGCTCATTCAGTTAAGAAGACAATAAACAGAGTAGAGTTAAGCCACTGAAATTATGTCCCTAAAATTGAGCAGAAGGTCAGGAACAAAATGTTTTAATACTAGATTCCCTCTGCTTACCCTGTTTAACGAGGGGCACAACGTGAAACTAAGAGAATTTTATCCGAAATTCCTAAAGGAACGGGAAAAAACGCTATTAACATATTACAGCCGAAGCCTACGGGAAAAAGATATCGTATAACAGGTCAGAAAAAATATCGACGAATAAGTAAAATATAACCGTATTCTATAAAAAGACGCAAAACAACAAAATAAAAATATACTTTCAGGAACTTGATATTTTTTTTGTAACAGAATAAATATTGTTTTATGATATAAAAAAACATCTTGTTGACGTCGCCCACACTTTTCGTTTAATTATTCTGAGTTAAGCAGATATTAGAAAAGTTATTTCATAGTAGGTACATTTCAATAAAAATAGAATATTTCTATTTCAATTTTAAGGTTTCCTTTATTGTTGACATCGTTAAAGCTAAATGGGTTTGAGACTTAGTAGAATATTTATATTTATGATATAAAACGTTTTCTGGTATTATTGGACAAAGAATTCTTCGCCTTTCAGCTATCTCTCTAAAATGAGCGAAATTAGATTCACTACACTTCAAAAATCACCTTACCACTTTTGTATAAAACAAAATTTAAGTAGTTGAAAATATTATAAATTGAGTAAATTTTAAGTTATGATAAAGGAACTTACATAGCAGGGTAGGTAAAATAAAAAAAAATGTTTGCCACTTTCCGCCATATTTTCATCGTGTCATGAATGGCAGAATCCATGCTGATACAAGGACGACGAAATGAATATAAATTAATATAAACATTCTTCCGAGTGGATACAAAACCCACAACTATCGCGTTTACAGTCCGATACTGTCTCACAGCGCCACGATCAGCACGAGCGGCATCAAAAAGGATGCCATTTAGAATAAAAACTTATTAAAGGCGGGTTATAGTCATTGTAAGTTAAAGAAATCTCAAGTTAGAGCACTTCGACTCCTAAGGTCATATAAGCCATATGTATATATTTTAAAGTATACCAGCATATTGCCACTCGGGGTCCACTTCATATTCTTCCAAATTTTGCATCCAATTGTACCAGTATGGATTAGCAGGTTCACCATCTTCTGTGGGGTCAGTGAAACCGCCGTCGTGTAAACTGTCTCAACAAAATATTGTTTGATTAATACATTATTCGAATCAAATGGAACTTGGGAAGACTGTGTTAATGGGAATGGGACATATATACATACTCATACATACATATAAGAGAGTTGGCTGAATTCCCACTAGGATAGAGTTGAATACACATTTTGCTCCTTTGGGCCTAAATTCATAGAGTAAGGGAATCAAACGAGAGATAAAAATAGAAAAAAATCCCTTAGCCAACTAAGAGTTTTTTTTTTAATTTACCTACCTACCTACCTTTTACATACTGTATATAACCTTTACATATTGTATGGTATACATTCAAATTCGACATATTTATACCAATTTATAATTCTTTAAATTAAGGGAAGTTTACTATAATACAACTGTTGAAAAGGTGTCAGTATAATTGTATACTTACGTGTAATCATAAACCCTTCCCTCCTTAGGAAACGCCGGGCTAGTTCCGTTCTCGGCCATCAGCTCCCTCATATAAGTTGAGAACATCGCTCTACCGTTGTGGTCGCAGGTCGCTCCCACTGACCATATGACTGACCATATCACCCAACACGGTGCTAGTTTTGCTGTTGAAATTTATATATACGTTAAATCATTTTTTTAAGCTTTAGGCTGTATTCCGCTATTGAAGACGCTTCCGGTCACCACGCACCGCCTGGTTTAAGTTTGTAATTTTATATGCTCTTGTTTATACAAAATTTATTTTTATTCTTGTATACAAAAAAAAATCTTTGTAGCATCAGGCAGAGGGAACCTAATGTAGACTTTCTGTTCCTCATTATCTGCCACGTTCCGGAGGCATTGCGTGTTGAGTGGCGAAACTCAACGCCACGTTTTGTCTCGACCCCCAAAGCGAAAAAATTAAAATATTTAATTTAATTTTTTTAATAGGTAAATATTTCGTTCCCTTGACTGAGGGATCTATTACGTTTACAGTCATAAGTTTATGTGTCCCTGCGCAACGACTGGCGCAAATACAGAAAGATTATCAAATATAACTAAATTTTACAGATATTTATCAATCAATTGTTCCAAGTTTATACTGCATTAATTAATAAACTTCACATATATAGTACGCGTGAGACCGGTCGTGGCGCAGCGGCACGAGCTGTAACTGCAAAACCGATCGGTTGTGGGTTCGATTCCCACTCGAGGAGATGAAATATTTACTTAAATTTATATTTCCATTTCTTCGCTCTGGTGTCGAGGTTAAGCGCGGCGTTGAGTTCTGCCACTCAACACGCAATGCCTCCAGAATTCGGCAGAAAGTGGGGAACGGAGTGTCTTAACACTAGGTTCCCTCTGCCTACCCTGCTGTGTGCGGGATATAGCGTGAAACTAATTTATTTTTTAATTTAATTTTTTACATATATAGTATATATAGGTACCGCTACTTAAACACTAGAAAAACTTTCTCTATTGCTGTTACTAGTAATTAGAAAGAAAGACACTTACGCATCATAGCAAGGAACACCGGCGCAGGCGGCGGCCTGTCGTCTTTACCAGTGAGCGGTCTTAGTCTATAGTCTAAGAGCTCCAAAAATTTCAATACCAAAGCTGAATCTATGGAGGCGACTATTTCGGTTAATTTTGTCCGTAGTAGGTTCAACGTTGGATACAGATACATATCTATGAGTTTTGGAAGTATTCTTCGGATACCATCGGCGATCTGAAATCAATTATTATATTGAATATTATAAGTTTTTATACTAACTACAATAACACTATAATTCGAGGCCGCAGTGGCACAGCGCTTGGTATGTAAACGCGACGGCTGTGCCTTCGATTCTAATTCGGGTGAATCAATTATTACCCCGCTGTGGTAACTTGACAAAGTGGGATGTTAAATATCGCCACTTAACACGCAATGTTTCGAAAAGTATACAACGAAATCTATTAATATTAGATTCCATTTGCCCTCCCAGCTATAAACGCTATACAGTCTATAGTAATAAATTTTTCAAATATCAATACCGATGGTAAATTACTCTTCATCCAAGCGTTGACCAGAGGCTGCAGGCCCACCACCTGCGTGTCCAGGTACACCATGCCGCACCGGGACACGGTGGCCGGGGACGCCACCGCGAGGTCCGCCACTTCGAATATCATGCGCTGTCTGTCCGTCAGCTTCATTATTTCACCGCTGGAGAGACATAACTTTTTGTTGTCATCCAATACCTGGATATTGTTGTAAGCTTAGGATTTTGTTGATTTGTTTTGAAATAGGTTGTTTTATACCAATAATGTTTGTAAATATCGTGTTAAAAATCGATGGAAATCTACTTGAATAGATTGTGGAATCAAAGTCATCTTACTATAATCTGCAACCTACGAATTTGCAATGAAGTTGAATTTTGCTTGCGGCTTTGCCCGCGTAAATTACACAATCCTATCTTTTTTTATTATTTCTCATTTATAAAAAGACGCTTTTCACGACAACACATTACAAAATTAGTCGTAGAGGTTATTAAATGACTTTGTTTATATAATTTTGTATATCTCAAAAGATATGCGACGTGGGTTTTTTAAACCCAGAAAGTTATAAAATTCCGGAATACGGGAACACAAAAATTGATGTAAAAAACAAACTGTTTATTAACCGTGTTCATATTCTCAATCCACACGGCATCAACGGGCCCATCAAATATGTACCAGCGCCTGTCTGTGTCCTCCACCGCTATGCCCGCCCGGACTAAGCTTGATAGAATACCGTCGGTCCTGAATAAAATACCAAGCTTTATTTATACATGTGTTTTGGTTTAGTTTTACGTTGTATTCCGCACTTAGAGGGTTACACAGAGGGAACTTGGGAACCTAATGGTAAGACATTCCTCTTCCATTAAAACTACCGTTCTCGACGAAACTCAACGCCGCGCTTTGCCTCGTCACCGAGTGAAGAAATCTTGGCGGTTGATGGTTCGATTGAAAATCGAATCCACAACCGTCGCGTTTACAATTGCACCCTTGAGCCTCTGCACCACGACGTCCTCAATGTACATATGTTTATGTATGTATGTCCTTTAAACCTAGTTCAACCCCCACCGAAAACAGAGGGAGACATTTATAAGTTTGACAATCCGAGTTTGTGTAAATGTATGTATCAGTATGCCTGTGGCATTGTAGCTCCAAAACGGATGAACCGATTTTTAAATATTTTAAACAATATAAAACTGACCACTCATGAGTTTGCAAATCAAATTCTCCATACAATTGACCCATAGTGATAGATTTGGGGTTCACTACGGACGTATGTACTGGTGTGAAAGGGAACCCATCGGGAGCTAACTTTCCTTTGATCGCTGTTAGAGCATCTCGCAAAATTTCGTAACACTATAAGAAACACGTCGGTTAAAAATGTACATATCAATACTAATATTTATTCTTTTTCGGCCTCATGAGATCATATGGGATAGTAATATCAACAATAACTGCGCGGCGCACCAACCAGTCTATCCTCGCTAGTACCTGTTATTCTGTGTATCTCTTCATTGTGGATTGGATCAGCTAAACTCACTCTGCATATCCTAAGAAGAGATCGCATTTCCACAGCATTCATCTTTCTTTCATTTTTCTTCTATAATACCCACGTTTCGCTGCCGTATAACAGCGTCGACACCAACACTGCATTGTGTACCCTGTTACCGGCAACAATACGCCTTTCCACATCCATCTCATATCTGCCATCTCTACTGAACATACTTCCCAAATACACCACTTCATTCACTTCTTCTACTCACTTAATTAAATAAATAAATTAAATCAGCTTCACGCTGTACCCCGCACACAGCAGGGTAGGCAGAGGGAACCTAGTGTTAAGACACTCCGTTCCCCACTTTCTGCCGAATTCTGGAGGCGTTGCGTGTTGAGTGGCAGAACTCAACGCCGCGCTTAACCTCAACACCAGAGCGAAGAAATGGAAATATAAATTTAAGTAAATATTTCATCTCCTCGAGTGGGGATCGAACCCACAACCAGTCGGTTTTGCAGTCACACCTCGTGCCGCTGCGCCACGACCGGCCTCACTTCACTTAATTGTAATTACTTTTATTATAATTAAGTATAATAATTTGTACGCAAATTTAAAATTATTTAAATAACTTGTATATATTTTGTTATAATTTATTCTAAGCATGAGAATAACAATTAAGAATAATGGTACCTTCGTCTTCCCAACACCTGCCGGCCCCACTAACATCAATCCGTGTCGCACTACAGTCGTTTCATATAGTTGTATAATTTTGAATATAAACGCTAAAATTTTTAATAATATTAATTTTAAACTTATATTATATAATAGTTAAGATAAGTTTATTTTACTTATATCTGTATTTTATTTATATCTGTACTTATAAACCCTTAATAGAATTTTGTTGAAATAAAAGAAATGTGGCATTAATATTAGGCTTTAGTACTCAATCAATCAAACAGTAATAAAATAAACTTTCAATATCAAAAGCAAAAAAAAGCAGTGGCGTATTTCAAAAACAGTGGCGTAGCGGCACTAGCTACAAGCGTGATGGTTGTGGGTTCAACCCCAAGGAGCAAAAATTATTCTCATTTCCGCGCCCAGCAAGTTCAGTTCCATTGCTCCTAGCGAAATCCCGAATTTGGGTTAAAAGCGGAGAACAGTGTCTTGACACTGAGTACTCTCTGCTAACTCAGTAGTATATGTATAGCTGAAAAGAAATATATATTTTTAGCAGTCGTAATATAAACAATATTACTAACTGTACAAGTCATCATAGCCCTTCTTTACGAGCATGTTCCGTATAGATTGCTCCATGATACCGTAATCGACGATCGGGATCTCCACGCGGGGAAATAGATCTGATATGATACCTATTTATAGAAATTAGATTTACTTATTATTAATTCGATATATTATTAAGGAAACATAGTATGAGTGTTTAATTAAATGGTATAAATAATGTATGTATATGAAAATATAAATGTGCAAGACATATGTACGTAGTGACTGGAGTCGTGACGCGTAACGCCTTTTCCGCCGAATGCTGGAGGTATTGCGTATGAACGCAATACCTCCAGCATTCGGCGGAAAATGGATAACGGTGTGTTTTAACACTAGGTTCCTTCTGTCTACCCTGCTGTTTGCAGGACACAGTGTAAAACTAAAAAATATATTAATGTATGACCCAATACAGATTCAGTTCTGTTACAACATTATAAAATTAATCTACAATAATTCTAATTCCAATTCTTTTTAATTTTATTAAGCTAAAACCTTTGTTTCTCAACATCTATTAATATGAAATTAATTTGAAATTCTTGTTTCGACCACGCGACTGAAGCCCCAAGTAGCGACTACGCTAGTGATACATATATGTAGATAAAACTACTAATACCAACCGTTAAATAAAACAAGATCGTCAGCCAAAAACTTGGGCACGTTGACATCGCGCAGCGCTCTCAACACTATCTGACGCTCATCACCGTCAGGCATCTGTCGTATCAAATTTCCTGCCACCAGAATGACCGTCTTTACAGCTCTCATGCCGAAGTCGTAATGCTCCTGGTTTATTTAGATTAGAAATATTATAAATATTAGCAATTAAAGGTAATGGGTTAATGAGTTATTTTCATTATCTCGATCTGGAAGCAAGACAAGGTGCGGCGTTGAGTTCCGTTGAAAGTGGGGAACGTATTGTCTTAACACCAGAATCCCTCTGGCCTGCTTGATAATTGAATTAAAAACATAAATTCAAATTCAAATAATTTTATTCAAAATGAGAAGTTACATGCTTCATTTTTTGAACGTCAAATAATTTACTACCAGTTTACTAAAGTTAATGCCTCAGACCTGAGAAGAACCCGCGCAAAAAACTCAGCGGAACTTTTTTTTTAATTAAACAAATACATATTTAATTATCTGTGACAATGATACCTTTGAAACACACAAAATTACATATCAAAACTACAAAATACATCTTCTATACAATTACTTGTGACGACAGCTGCTCCGAGCTCAACCTGAACGTCGTAGTAATTTTACCAGCCAATATCTTGGCTTCGTAGAAACCATATGAGAATAGTGATATTTCAGCGATCAACGCGTAATCGGGCACCATCATCGCGATCGGTCGGAACAGAGCTTTCAGATTGTCCGGGAGTTCAGTGCGACCTGGAGTAGAGAAATTATTTGGTGCATTAATGACGTATTTACAGTTTTCGAAGTATTGTAAGAGACGCAATCAAAGCTATTAATATGAATACTTGAGGCTTATCATGGCGCAGGGGCACAAGCGTGCGACTGTAAACACGACGATTGTGGGTTCGATGCCCAGTCTAGAGATTGAATTATAATTTATTAATATCTTCATTTCTTTGCTATGGCCCTAAGGAAAAAACCCGGCATTGAGTTACGTCACTGCTATATGCGGGATACAGTGCGAAACCGATTTGAATACTAGGCGTTCAAAGTTACAATCACCCCAACTAAATATAGAACTATTAACATAAAATACTAATAACCATAAAAATATAACAAAAAAAAATAAAATATAAAAAGAAAATCCATAAATCATCCATCAACGCTGAAACCATACAAATCACTGAGCTGATCGTTTTGAAATTCAAAATAAAGAAAGATTTATTTATGATGACGTATCCATCCACTATGACAGGACTTTTTGAATGCAAAAGGTTTTTTTAGTACATTTTAATGTAATGTGTATTATAAAAATAAATAATAATATTATATATTCATTCTCCTCTCGAGGGATTGACGTAATGCATAATATAACACGTAACGATGTGAAACGAGTTAAAGTGCGGCTTTGAGTTACGCCAATCAACATGCATTGGCTCGGTAATCCAACGGAAAGTTGGAAATGGAAAGTGTATTAATGAGGAACGAAGTGTTTCAGCACTACGTCCCCAAGTTCCCCTTGCCTACCCTGCTACGTGCGCGATACAGAGGAAAGCAAAAAAAAATCAAAATTGCATCGTGGCGCAGACTTTCGGGTGCCTGTGAAGGTGGTGGCTGTGGGCTCGATCTTCACTTAGATTAGATTCAATAGAGTTGTGTACCCCGCTTTGATGAAATAAAGCGCGGCCATGAATATGCAATAATTTGAAGTTAAATGGAAAGTGGAGAGCGGAGTGTCCTAATACTATATTTTCGTTGCCCTGTTATATACGGGATAAAGCTGGATGTGGGACGCGGGAAAAAAAATACTTATAGTAATAAGAACAAATAAGAACAACAAATATCCACATTAATCTTAATAAATACCCGCGTATCCCGGATTCATAGTGATAAAAACAGAGCATGAGTCCTTCAACGGCAAATCACACCCTTCAAACATGAACTTCTCTTGATGCGCCAATTGAGCTTTTTGTATTGTTACTACCTGTTTTTACAAATATACTTTGTATTTATACTATGTACTATTGATATGAAATAAAAAAAATATGTGAACAAATGACATTATACTAAGAAACTGATAATCTAACACAGTTATATACGTATGTAATAACCTTGCGTTGAATCCCTAGCGGAGTAGTCAGATAGGACGGAGCGCCAAACGCTACGACCTCTACATACCTCTTTCGCCTCGCCCACTGTCATCTACCCCTTCATACATGCCCTTATCTTAGTATTTACACTAATCTTGCATTCCGTTTTTTCTTCACTTCTTTCAAATACCTGAACCTTTGTCTTACCGTATATCAGTCGTGTCATTGCTCTTTCACTTTCTCATCCATCACATCTAATAATGCATATTTTCTTCCATCGTTCCTCTTACATTCCTCCACCTCCCGCCGTTTCGAACATGACGTGCTGGCGGTCCCCAACGCTGCACTCGCCGCCACTTGACAGCAGCGGGAATGCCCTGGTATGCGTCGCCCTGGGATGGCCCCATCAGTGCACTCTCGCCAGTTGCACGTGGCAGTGGTAGAGAGTTGCAGTCCTCCTAAGGGCTGCCAGGGGCGCTGCGGGTAAGCCTTCCATCGTGGAGCCCCCAGTAGTATAGTATATAGTATAGTACAGTTATATATATATATATATACTAGCGGACCCGGACGCGGCTTCGCCCGCTTGAACTATACGAATGCTAATTAGATAATATTTATAAAATTGTTGTGAAAATATCTAATTTAAATGAAAAAAAAATATAAGTAAACGTAATCATATTAAAATATTAATAAAAAAACCAGCTACATTATTAATATCATCAAAGTAAAATAAATATTTAAAAGAATTAAAATTAAATGTGTTGTGCTATGTTTTTGCAAGTGCATGTGGTTATTTACATAATACTTAAATACAATAAAAAATGTTATATGTTTTGTCTCTGTCTGTCTTTCTATTTCCCCGAGCTAATGTCCAGAATAACTGAACTGATTTTTATTGGACTTTCAGTAATCGATTTTACTGATTTGCCCGGGAAAATTCTTTTTACTCGTTTTCCTTGCGCGCGTACATGGATACTATATGAAATAACTAAAGTCCTTTCTACATTAAATATGATAAGTTTTGCGAGCAATGTCAAATAAAATCCCAGAAAACTAAAACTACAATTTATTAAGTGTATAACAACGGTATAGATAACCATCGAACCGAGATGAAATAACCAACAATTCTCTCCTTAATACTTAAATAATATTATGCCAATGCCGAGTAGGGCCGCAACTTACACCACACCAAGAAATTAATGAAAATCTAACTAATACTCGAATAAGTGAAGAACCAAAGAAAAGTATAAATTAATTATAAACAGCAAATAATTACATAAAAATAAACAATAGTTCGAAAATGTATGAAATTTACAAAACCGTCTGTCATGTGCCCGTTCGCGTCGGTCATACTATGCCGCTCGTAGGCTAGGTCATTTCGAATCAGTGACATCTCCTTAATTATTTATTAGAATGTTATACAGTAAACTATAATTTCAATCTAGATAAAATGCTAAAAGTGACTATTATATTCATTTTCATAAGGATCAATATCAAATTATAGAAAATACATACAACAAAAACCGGATAAATATAAAGTAAATTAATTAAAATGGTTACTTTTGCTCAACCTTCATAGATAAACATGGTATATGTATCACGGACTTTTTTAAACATTAAAGAACAATATTTTTGTAAAACTTTGGTTTCATGTATCTCATAAGGTTGAGTCGACGCCCGCCATGTAGGCGTTAAGCTCATTCATTCATTGGGTGACGTTTTCTTATAACAAACAAACTTTGCAAACCGTTGCTTAGCAACGGCCGGTTGTTATTAACATGGCGGAATGAATTATCTGTCAAACTAAAAGGTATTTTAATATATTAGTATATATCGACAGTAATACAAATATGAGAAAAAGAAGTAACCTATGTTCATCCGAAGACCCTAGAGTATCTCTTTATGAGTATTTTATCACAATTGAATTAGCGGTTTGGCCCTGATTGCGTAACAGACAGACAGACAGACAGACAAACAGACAGACAGACAGAGTTACTTTCGAATTTATAATATAGGTATGGATATATATATATATATTACTTATTATAATTAACAATCACATTTAAGTTTTTTTTGTACCATCAATCTCCGCTCTCTTACGTGACAGACAAAAAAAATTGTATGTCGCTATTCTTCATTGCGTTCAATACTATAAACAAAATATAATTAGTATGAGTTATATAAATTGAATACCTGTTGAGCAACCACGGAGAGCACTTCTATATCAATTCTATTGAACTCATCAAAACAAGCCCACGCACCGGATCTACAATTTAATATTTATATATAGCAAATTGTAGCTTGTTAATACTTTTGCGGGGACTATAATACGTGAAACCCCGTTAATCTAGTTTTTATAGTGTTTCTATGATATTCGAGTGCGGAGTTGGTTATATATCAGTTACCTAATTTGCTATGAAGGAGTTTAAATATACAGATTTTTATACTGTCTGGTGTGCATATTAAAATGTTCTTTGCTTCAAAGATTAACTACGGCGTTTCCTACCTACCTAGGGCATTAATTTCCACCACAGGTAAAGCAAAAAAAGAAACAAAAATGTATATATAAATAAATATCTTACAATAAGATCAGTTTTACTGTTACGTTTATACAACATGTAAATTTTTACATCATTAAAAATATTACTTACGCAGCGAGTCCTTTAAAGAATTTCCCCATTGCCATGAAGTCGAGTTGATCTGAACAGTTGAACACAACACACTGTACCGCTAGAGCTTTCGCCAAGTCCTAAAATAAACGTAGGTTAATATTTAACGTATAAATATTAGCTATAAAAAAAATTGCCTCACACTATATCCCGCAAATTTTAGGGTAGGCAGAGGGAACCTAGTGTTAAGACATTCTGTTCCCCGCTATCCGCTTAATTTTTCAAGGCATTGCGTGTTGAGGGGTGGAGCTCAACACCGCACTTCACCATGTTACCAAAGAGAAAAAAATAAAATATAAAATAAATCATTCCCTTGCGTGGGTATATCCAAACGTTTGTGCCACAGCGACACGACGGCCTCTATTTCAAACATGATAAATGCGATCGGCAAAATACCTTGGTAGTTTCAGTTTTGCCGGTCCCGGCAGGTCCCGCGGGCGCTCCACCAAATTTCAAATGCATAGCGCACATTAGCGTTAAATAGCAACGATCCGTCAGTGGAGTTATTACTAAACGACCGCTGTTGATGATAGTTCAGATCATTATACGGATGATATGTAGGTCATCATTTAAATGCTTAAATATATTTATTTAAGCAAATTTTTTTATTCATTCAACAATTTTAGGGAAAATATAATATACATGTAACGTCATAAAAAAAATCAGCTTCACCGTGTATCCCGCACACAGCAGAGTAGGCAGAGGGAACCTAGTGTTAAAACACTCCGTTCCCCGTATAACGTCATCATTTGCTATATATTGAAGGCAACCCTTGATGTAAGTATTTACATTTTATTGCAAATATTTTAAATTAAATTTGAATTCAGAACATTCCATATATGGTAATAATATAATATGGTAGATCGAAAGTTAAAATCATTTACCTATTCCCCAAATATTCATTTTGATAAGTGAACACCGAGTTCAACGCTCTCACATCGCAATAATTCTGACTGAACTGTCGATAATACATCGAGGTGTCCAAACGCTCCTCGTCTTGATATATATCTGGTGATTCGTCTTCCTCCAGTGGATTCATGCCTTTTATTATTTGATAATATCTGTTGTGGGATGATGTATGGAGTTAATGTTTATAGTGTGGCTCTTATAATGGAAATAGATTGATTCTTAGTCTTAGATAGTTAGATATCAGTTGCAAGCTCTACTTCTGTGTTGATTTAAACTAAATTAATGTTTTATATATTTTTCATCATTAGTACATTGTGGGATAAACCTCATGATATCTCTAAGAGTAAGATTCTAAAAATAACTAATACAATAACATTCTTTAAATAAGATTTGAATAATAAACCATCGCGTCAAATTAACATACGTATGTATACCGCAGTATATTAAATGCTTCACAAAGGTTTTTTTAGCTTCATGCTGTATACCGCACATAACAAGGTAGTCAGAGAGAACCTAGTGTTTATGTTGTCTTTCCCCATTACAAATTTTCCCCATGTTGCGAGGCGGAACTCAACGCCACGCTTTGTTTACCGAAATAAAAATATTTAATATTTTATTCCACTGAGTGTTAATAAATCCACAATCATTGCGTTTTGCGCACTTTTGTGCCCAAGCGCCATGACGGTCTCTTAAATATAGGTTTTATTCTATATATATATATATATATATATATATATATATATATATATATATATATATATATATATATATATATATATATATATATATATATATATATATATATATAGGTTTTATTCTAAATAACACAAGTATCCTAATGTAAAATTATTGAAAAAAATACTTTTAAAAGTCAAAAAATTGGCAAAGAATTTATTAGGTCTTAGTGACCAACCCATATGCCTAGGCGATATAAGCATATTATAGTATAATATAAATAATTACCTCAACTGACATATCCACTGAAAATCGCTGACATTTTTAACATTCTCTTCAAGTAATGTTTTCGTAACGTCTCTAGCGTGAACTTCAATTACTATTAAAGCACAAAGGACCTCCCTTTGGAAAAATGTCAGCTCTCCTTTGACTAGAGCGCGCAAGCTATCCAACTGTATAATAAAACCCGTTTTTATATTAAAAAATATTTCTATTACAGCTAAGTAAAAAATTTATTAAATTTTCTTTCAATGAGGCCGTCGTAGCGTATGGGCATAAACGTGACTGCAACGGATGTGGGTTCAATTCCCACTCGGGGGAGTTAAATATTTAATCTTTAATTCCCCTTTCGCCTTCAAAAGTGTCTCACTAGTAGGTTTCCAGGTTCCCTCTACCTACCCTGCTATGTGTCGGATTCTACGTGAGGCTAAAAATGTTGTATTTATCTCAAAAACCACCAACTTGTTGTAACATTTCATCGAAATACAAATCCATTCTGTAATCCGCGATGGCCTGTTCCACGCCCGCCGTCCACGCGGTCTGCGAGCCCGCTATCACCACCTGCCCCGGCCACCGCAACACCCACTGAGCTCGAGGGAGCGTCCATAGTTCCTCCATTGATGCTATTAGTGTTAGACGAACTGAAAGAACAAAGATTTTTCTAAGTTAATATTTATTCACTTGCGGCAGTACGTGTTTGTAAAAGGTTAAACAGAACAGCAACCATAGACAGAGAAAATATAGAGCTTAAATACCACGTATTCTCCTTCCTTATATTATTTTACGCATATTCACTTAACATATTTAAAAAAAAAAAAAATCAAAATCAGCTAATTTAACATATTTTATATTTTTACTAATTCCGCACATAGTAAATGCCTAGAGAATTCGGTGGAAAGTGGGGAACGGAAATGTCTTAATGGGAAAGGAGTGTCTTAACACAAGTTTCCCATATTCCCTCTGTCCGAAACACATATCATAGCTAAAAAGAGTACAAAGTTTAGTGAACTAACTAGAATGTCTCATAGTGTCTTCTAGCAAAAGCAGCCACTGTTCCACATTGGAGCTCGGGTAGAATTTGTACTTCAATTCGACAATTTCACCTTCGCTGGAGTGCATTTCTGTTATTTTCAAATCCGGCTCGAATGTTACCTAAACGAAAATAAAATATGAAATATATGTGAAATATATAAAATATAGAGCGAGCGATAAGTCTTCAATACGCGTTGATTGTTGGTTCAAAAAATATTCGGTACAAGGTTTTACTGATTTTTTTTTATTATTTTTCTATCAGAAAAAGATCTAGTATTTTTCTATTCTATAGGTTTATTGTTTATAGAAAACTTGTTAAGACTCATTTTTCACTCAATCCAGGAAGCATTGCGTATTGAGTGGCGGAACTTTTTCCCGACACCAGAGCGAAGAAATGAAATTATTAAATATTTCATTTCTTCGAACTTTCGATAATCGAACTCACAAACTATAGCGTTCACAGTCACACGCTTGTGCCCCTGACTCACTACTGGCCTCATAAGAAAGATATTATATATTTATATATTTATTAAATATTTTCAAAATGTTAATTCACACTTAACTAATGTACTAAAATCGCAATTAATTATTGCAATAAATACGTACCTTAGCGATATTTTCGAAGCATTTCCTCAAATGTGGCTGTACAGCCCTTGGATTTCTGGACTGAGATAAGATCTCCAAAAGCTCATCGTCACTCAAGAAGAAGAACCTCGGGAACCTGAGCCTCTTTAACTCCATATACTCGTTGAGCCCTCGAGAAACTACCGCTAGCAAATGTCGGGCCTCTATCAAGCTGTCTAACAACCTACTGTCCGGGCAAATCACCATAATCTGTGTTATATATAAAAGTATTATTGTACTGTCTATTAATTTATATGTTTATGGTAAGATTGCTATGTAACGTATGAACATGAAAATGATTTAGCTATATTTGACAATTTTAACAGTTTATCCTATTTCTTGTACAAAATAAATCGGAAACTGCGTTTCGCCTCGCCAAAGCTTTACACAAAAGAAAAATTAAAATCTTTGAAAGACAACAAATCACTACATAAAAAATATCACTAAACATTTTTTATACAATAAAAACAAATATTTATCTGATATTAAAAGTTTTCTTTTAAATAAATGACAATATTATAATCTTAAACAACAATGAATTCTTTGCTTTGATATTCTGAAAGCTTGTATTGAATATTGAAAATTTCTTATTAATATTTTTGTACTGTTCAGCATAAACTAAGTTATTAAATATAAAAGAACTGTTAATTTTTTGATACTCTTTTAACAGATAGGAATTTTACATTTTAAGATCGGAGACAAAAGAAATTTCATATAATGGGTGCATTCCGTGGATTCACCGTGCGGTTGTCATTAGTGTTATAGAAAGACGATCTCGGATCAGTATCTAGGACTTGCTATCCAAATGTCGAATTCATTTATATTAATTCAAATATCGTTAAGATAATTATTTTATTTAGTGTTATGGGAACTGAAGAAGCATTCGTATATGCGTATACCTACTATACGTTAGTTATGCAACAAAGCAGTACAATTTAGATGGATTTATAAGATGTTATTTCTGCAGTATGTGACCAAAATAAAAAGATTAAATTAACTCACGAGTATATGTGAGTACAAAAGAAAACCAAAATCTCGAAAATTCTTAGACAACATGAAAAAATATTTTTGTATTTAAAGCAAACCTAGTTCCAGCTGCAACTTGTATACCTTTGGAACAGCGGCTGCAGAAGACATAATTCTTCGCCATATTCTCTCCATTGTGCCATACTTCTTAGCTTCAAGCGGTAATTGTCGTGATATATCTTCGGACGTGAAAATTGGCTCCAAATACATCCATTCTCTAAAATCGAGTTTTGTTAAATCACTAAGCACTTTTTAGAATAAAATTAAATTTATCTAAAGTCTTCATCGTTAAGTTCTTTTTGCCTGCTATATTCTCTACGCGAATATAGATAGAGAATATTTGATAGAGATAAAAAATTGTTCATATATAATTATATTTTGATTGTGTTAAAAAATATAAGATATACCTATACCTTTTTAAGGAAAAAGCAGATCATACACTAAAACTAAGAATGAAATTGGGATTTATAATAAATCATAAAGGGATTTATAATAGGCAAAGCCTACCCTTCTATATTATTCGGAATGCCTGAAAGTGTTGTATGCATGAAGCTGAAAAAAAATCTTTTACTGGATACTTTAACCAAATAAATAATCAATTACTTTTGACATTCAATCCATTCGTCCACAACTTTCTGTGTCAACCTCAACTTGTCATCCCACTCTTGGATCCTCAGCTCGAAAGCTGCTTTGAAAGGACTAAATCCAAGTTGCTGAGTGCCGAGGAGATGTTCGTCTAATAACTGTAGCGTTTCATCTGCTATCTTCATTATAAAGGTGCCTATTTACAAGAAATAATAATTTAAGTATAAGCTGTTTAATTAAGTTTATATAAATTTTATTCAGATATTTTTTTTTAGTTTTTGTGTTGTTATTATGTTTCTTTTGAAAGCAATTGCCGTAAATTCACTAAATGTGTGTAACAATTTGCGATTTAAACAGTGATTCAGAGGGACCCTAGTGTTAAGGAACTTAGTACCTCACGTTCTGCCCAAATTTCAAGACATTACGTGGTGAAGTGTGAAATGCCGCGCTTTGTCTTTTTACCAGAGCGAGCAAATGAATACAATTAATATTCCTCCCATCCCATTTGTCTCTTCTGTGACGATTACACATTTCACTGATAATAACCCAAGCACCCAATAGATAGTCTATAATTTAAATATAAGCTAAATACAAGAAACAAAAGAAGTGCTCTCTAGTTTAAAAGAGAGAGATTTTACAGGATAAATAATTAAAAAAATAAATGCATCTTCTACAGAATTATTTAAAGTGACCTGTATTTTTGTAGGGCGACACCTCCATGGTCCTGGCCGTCCACTCCGCCAGCATCTTGTCCAGCGACTGCTCTATGACGTACTCCTTGCTGGCGAGCTCTCCTATCTCCGCTATGAGCTCGGCGTGGTCGGCGACGCCTTGCTTCAGACACATCGCGAATGTTTGTTTCTCATTCATCGTTACCGTTATACCTGTTTTTTACACATATATCAATATAGTTATTTCACCATTTGTCACAATTTTTGTTTATTCTAGTTTCATACATATTATACAATTTTATTTTCGTGGATTTTAAGACATAAAATAAAAAAAATCTGTTTCAGTAGGAATTTCGAAAAATCCTCTAATAGAGCTCTCGTGCACTCCTTAACTTACCTACATGGCAAATTTCAATCAAGGCCAATATTTCCGTCAGCGCCTTTTCTGTCATATACTTAGTAATAATAACAATATTTATTTTTTATATACATAATGCAACAGTTTTCAATATGAAAAGTACAGATACAGTTGTTCTAATGAAACTTTAATAATAATAGATACTGAAAAAACGTATGGACGATACTGAGTAAAAACTAAGCTATTTTCTTTTCCTCTTCTTAACTTAATAATTAAGAATCTTACAATAACATTTTTTATTATTTATTATCAAAAGAGAATAAATGTAATACATATTTTTAAGCACAAACAGGATATTGATTCGATTTATAAGAAAGTGAAAACTTGCCTGCTTTTTCCATAAACTCGTTCCAATGGCGTTCTTTCATTCCCGGATTCTTAACTGCTTGTATAACTGGAATTAAGGGTCTAAACTCATCCATGTCGTCCTAAAATTTGATTTACCTAATATTTAAATAGTCGATCATTTTAAGTCCCAAATAACCCCATATTTAGGTTAAAAAAATGTATGCTTCTTAATTAGTAACAATCTTACCGCATTAAGTAGAGTGATACTTTCATTTTAATACTATTTATAAATAGTATTATTTAATAATAAATTATTTATATAATTATTTATTTAATAATAAAGTCAAAAAATAAGTTTCTAGACACTCAATTCTACGCTTTTGTGTATATGAGTAGTATTGAGTGGCGGAACTCAACGTTGCGCTTTGCCTAGTCAAATGAGGAAGCTGGGTAGAACCCACTAAATACTAAATATTAAAATAACACATTGGGCCTTAGCGGAAAGGATCTCTGAAAAGCAAGGCCAAATTCCTCCAAAAAGACCAAAGGCCTCAAACTAACCAAGGCCATAAGCCTCAAAGGCACTAGGGATCACCAGCAGAGCGAGACGGTACTTCACGCCAAAACACCGATTGGCTCTGTAGAGGGCTCAGGTTCTGCTTTATATGTAGTACTGTCTTCATCTCTGGGCTGGTGCACCCCACTATCAGCTTGACTCATTTGATCGCATATAACGTAGAACCGTTCGAATCGTTGGGGACCTAACGATCTGTGAAAGGCTTGACACATTGACCTTGCGTAGAGATGAACGCACAGCGGCGTTCTTAGCCGCATTTAGCATTGAAAGTATTCTGGGGAACGGTGTGATCTGTTACTTGCTGCCTAATTTTCTAACCGCACAAACGGAACTTCCTTCCACGCGCCACGCAATTGTGGAACGGCCTACTCGCGGTAGTGTTTTCATGTCGATACGACCTGGGTACCTTCAAAAAGTGTGTCTATCTCCATCTTAAAGGCCGACGACACATCTGTAGCGGAGTTTCCTCTACACGGAGTAGCAGGCGGCGTTGACTCCTTACCATCAGGTAACCGGTACGCTTGTTTTTCAATAAAAAATAATAATACTGACCCGTATAGTTAGAGCAACCTGTTGCACTTTGGGCAAATCAGCAAACGTTCTAATACATTTCACTATTGTTTTGTAATACTCGTTGATGGCCGGCTCTATGGCGTCAGCGTCGACATAAATGAGAGGATTGTCAAACCATACTTCACGTGCTTTGAGGAAATCTGTGGAAATAAAATATTTAAAATATTATTATTTATAAGGGGAAAAAACTAATTTTTTTTACAAGTATAAGAATTCAACGTAGTGGGACTGGAACTAACGCCTCTTAAATACTGTCGAAGACCATTATCCAATTAATGTTACGTTCTGTCATTTTTATACGCGCGCTTATAGCTTATACATGTTGCTTACATCTACTATACGGAGATTTAAAAAAATCCAACGATAACAAAAGTATAACCGTACGACTCGTAGACTACGATATACTCGTACATCGTGTAAGCAAGAGTGTGTCTAATTGCAAAATTAATTGTAACATCTTAGAGTAATAAAAATAGTACAAACCGTCCCTGAAAAAAAATTACAACTCCGCATTCAAGTATATTTAAAATATTATTCAAATCCATTAATGGTTCAGTTACAATTAAGAAAATAATAAAATCCACATCTTACCAGAAGCAGTGACCCACAAATTTCTGTAAGGCTCGAATTCCTTAACCAATCTGTTGAGATCAGCGAACGGCACTACCGGCTGGCCGAATAATTTCTGTCTTTGATTTAGAATCCTACCCCACTCTTGTGCATCCTTCATGCCTTTCCAAGCCTTTTTAATATCATTGGCTATTTCATGAACCTAAGAGAAAAATCATAAAAATTTCGTCGCAGTGATAGTGTCTAATTGTAAGCACGACACGTAAAGAGTTGAGTTACGCCAATTAATCTAAGCGTGACGGTTGTGGGTTCCGTTCTAAATGGGTGGTATGAATTATTTAAATAAAAATAAATTAAATTAGCTTCACGCTGTATCCCGCATACAGCAGGGTAGGCAGAGGGAACCTAGTGTTAAGACACTCCGTTCCCCACTTTCTGCCGAATTCTGGAGGCATTGCGTGTTGAGTGGCAGAACTCAACGCCGCGCTTAACCTCGACACCAGAGCGAAGAAATGGAAATATAAATTTAAGTAAATATTTCATCTCCTCGAGTGGGGATCGAACCCACAACCAGTCAGTTTTGCAGTCACCTATTGCCGCTGCGCCACGACCGGCCTCAATTAATTATTTATTATTAAGAAAACCAAGGTTTCCCCAATAAACACGCAATGTCTTGAAAACGATGAACGGAGTCTCTCAACCCTGGGTTCCCTGTGCCTACTCTGCTAAACAAATAAATCTTACCTTAGAAAAATCATTCTGCAAAGTGAGAGCCATACATTGCGCTGTGAACATATCAATTTTGTCAAACAGTGTTTGCTCGTCTTGCTGGTGGAGCTTCCAGAACTTTTCTTGTTCTTCTTCTAAGAAGTCCGTTGTTGCTTGGACCTTTAAACAATCATATGTTTTATTACTGAACGTAACTGTAACGTAACTATATGATCGCATTTTGACTTAAAAATACACAATATAAATACACAACGCGTACAAGACAAAACGCAACGTCGAGTTTCACTATGAACTGAGGCAGAAGAAACCTATTGGTAAACGGAGTGTCCGTTTGGTACTTTCCGATCTAATATTCGAGACATCGCGCTAGAACTCAATGGCGCGCTTCAAATAATTCATTCCCTCGAGAAGGAATCTATTGAGATCAGAGAAATCCACAAATATTAACATACAATGTCTCAAATTCGAGCAGATATGTAGTTCAATTTATCAAGCTATTATTTTATTAATTATAATTATTAAAAAGGGACAAGTATGATTGTTTTTAAGTTCAATTGACATATTTTCTTAGTGGCTAAAAAAATACAAATTATAATAATGTCAAGTTCTATAGAAATACTACCTAATTAAGTAATATAACAATACATATCTCAGTATCAATACAATGAAATGATGATTGACATGATTTATATATGACAGCCTAATTGGTAAGTACATTTGGAGGATTTAAAACAAAAGTTAACATTTTCTACGATTAAGTTCATATTCTCCTATAAATGTGTAAAATATTTTAGAGCCATGAAAAAATGAGATAACTTATTTAATAAAATCTTATATATAAAAATTTTAGCAAAACTTAAAAATAATAACTGACAACAATATATAAATGTCGACAATATGTGAAAATATAAAGCCTAGAGCGTTTGTATAGTGAAAGAGGTGTCAGAAAAGTGAAAATGTACTAATATTGTCACAAAATTTTAGTATTGCGTACTTGTGATTAGCACCACGCATACTTCCAGGTAACCTAAAACCTATAACCTAATACTATGACAGTCCGTTCCACAATTCTCGTCCAATTTTCGAGGCATGGCGTATCGAGTGGCCGGACTCAACACATCACTTTGTCTTATTACAAGAGAGGGAGAATAAAAATAATTTCTCCAGCTTTGGAATCAAATCCACAACCGTTATAATTACAGTCAGAGGGACCGACCTCAGCGTCACGACGGCCTCTTACTTGTGGTTATACTTATTCCAGCGTTACTTACTTGTTTTGATATATTCAACGGCCAACCTATAGCTTCCCACAGCGCCCTGAAATCCTCATTTTCAAGAGGCGTGAAGAACACATCAAGCACTTCATAATCCTGCAAGTGTAAGGTATATAATAAAATATTGACTAAACCTATATAAATGAAACTCTTTAACGATTATATTCGAAGATAATCAACAGTTTTATAAGGCAATTTTTTTGAGAAACTTGACGGTTTGAATATTTGACGGTAGTTTGTGTAGTTTTTTAAAAGGATTTTCAGTATTTCACTAATAACTGTAAAGTTTGAAGTTTATTTTAGCTTAGAAGAAAAAAAATATTAAGACGAAGAAGATTTATATTAAGACACTTCACTCTCCGCTTACCTCCTGATTTCGAGACATGAAATAGATATCAGAGTAGGCATCTAACCCACAACCACCGCGATTCCAGTTAGACACTACTCACCGTATGAACTTTCTTCATAATATCCTCCTGTGTTTTCAACGCGAACGGTATAGACTCCATCCACTCCCGTATCTCGAACACGTGCTCAATAGTGTTGGGCTTCTCCCCCAACTTCCGCATGATGTTCTTGTAGGATTGTATCACATCCTCGACCACCAGGCGCACTTCCTCCGCCCACATTGTTAGCAGAGCTTTTATGATGTCCGCGCGTTTTGTTACTAGCATTTGCTGAAAATATATTATAAATATATATTTTAATTATAATATTAAAAAATAAATGTTACGTTTTTTCTCGTATCGCAGAGGGAACCTAGTGTTAAGACACTCCGTTGAATTTCCATGCAATTTTACAAACATTACGTGTTGGCGGAACTCAACGCATAGTTTTGTCTACCAAGGTGATGAAATGAAAATGATTGAAATATAACTGTTCTCCCGGGGGGAGACGAACGAACAACCAAGCCAGAGATATCCAGCTAAACTTAATATCAAATATTAAGGTCTAAATTCCATTGGAATACAAAAACACTACTAACTATAATAAATAATAGATAATAATAGATTAGGATTTATCATTTGTTCTATATTGTATGAAATTCACCACATAATCAAAATCTATCAAATACTTCCCGAGGACCTATAATTATGAAATTTACCACGAATATAAAACAAAATAAAGTAAAAAATCTATAAAGTGAAAATTTACAGGTATTTCATACAAAAATAATCATTATAAACTTATATTGTAGTTCATTTCATACATAATGAATATAATCTCTTGCAATTCTCACATCTTGTCAAGTTTATTCGCCGCTTAATTAACATCTATAAGGTATTTCCCATAGACCTATGAATTTGGCAAAACGTGAGAACATACAGCACAAATAAAGAGAAAAATATCCGAAGAATGGAATATTGAATGATAAAAGCAATTAGTTTGTATGAGAAGTGCATTTCATACAAAATGAATGCGAACTTAAGTTTGTCAAAGTTTGACGTAGCTCTAAAATTGGTAAGAAACCCTCAGTGAGCGAGTCCGACTCACACTTGACCGACTATTAACTAGACATAAATACATACGTAATCATAAAATATACCTTTAAAGTATCGATATTAAGAGAAAAAGGTCCGATGTTAATATATTGTGGAAGGCGCCATATTAAATCTTGTTTGGCGTCGTAGTGCATTTGCACTTCCTCACGAGTTTCAGACGCTGAGTGTTTTTCTTGACGATAGTTTCTGTAAATTTTTCAACACGTCAGATCTATTTCATGTTGAATTCTAAATAAAAAACTAGTATTCGAGTACTGGATTCGAATGGAATGGAAACGAATAGGTTTTCCAGCAGTTCCAGGAATATATATTGAGACCGTCGCGGCACAAGTGTGTTGCTGTAAACACGACGCTTGTGGGTTCAATTCCCACTCAGTGGAATAAATTATTCAATGTTTTTATTTCCTCGCTCTGGTTACAGGACAACAAGTGTGTCGAGTGGACTACTGCCACACGGCACACCACCAATATAGCCACCTGTAAGAAACAGAGTATCTTAACAGGTTCCCTCAGCCTAACTAACTCACCAGCTGTGTGCGGTAAAGTGTAAAACTGAACAAAAAATAAAATAATAATTACTCTACATATTCTTCAATATCCAACTTATAGATCTCCTTGTAGCAGTCGTACTGGTGCATGTACGCTATGAGCGGTATGATTGCTTTCCTGTAAGCCTTGAGGAGCCTCTCCCTGTATTCCACAACGTTGGGCTCCATTAAACCTGGAAAATATTTGTAGTTTATTTTTGTTACTTAATATTTTATTTTATTGTTAAAAATATGATATACTGTAAGCGCGACAGGTTGTGAATTCGATTCTTATGGAGGAAATGAAAAAAAACATATTTTAATTTCCTCACTCTGATAACTAATAGCAAGCGTCTATACACATACGAAACGAACATATTACCCATCGAATTGCGGTATTCAACTCCGTGTTTTGTCTCAATAAACAAGGAACATTATATAGTAAATACAAATATCCTTAAGCCAATTTCGCAAAAATAATATACATTTAATTTAAAATATTAACTTTAGTAAAAATAAGTTCATTATAGCATACCAATAGAAGTGAGGAACAGCTCCTTGTCGAACACGAGGCCCGTCATGATCTTCGGGTGCACTTGCGGTATAAAGTGACATCGGTACAACATTTCACGGAACAGGCGTTGTATTACTATCTATTAGATAAAAAAAAATCAGCTTCACGCTGTATCCCGCATACAGCAGGCAGAGGGAACCTAGTGTTACTACCACTACACTCCGTTCCCCACTTTCTGCCGAATTTTGGAGGCATTGCGTGTTGAGTGACAGAACTCAAAGCCGCGCTTAACCTCGACACCAGAGCGAAGAAATGTAAATATAAATTTAAGTAAATATTTTATCTCCTCGAGTGGGGATCGAACCCACCCAGTCGGTTTTGCAGTCACACCTCATGCCGCTGCGCCACGACTGGCCTCTATCTATTAGATATTTATATATATTAAATTATTATTATTTCTTTTTATTAAATACCAAGTTAAAATTATGGTACGTTTTATATTGAACTCGATATTCGAGTACTGGATTCGAATAGAATGGAAAAGTACAAACTTTTCCAATAAAAGTGAATCATCGAAATTGGTTGACGGGATATCGAGTTATTCGTCCATTTGTCGCGCACATACTTAATGCAAATTTAAGATTATATGATTTCCTCATGAATAATGAATAATATCAGAAACTTGTGGAACCACAACACTAGTTTTCAACCATTAAAAAAATCAAACAAAAAAAAAACGTCAAAATTCGTTCACCTAGTCAAAAGTTCAGTTGAGGTTACAAATATAAAAAAAAATAATCGAATGGATAACCTCCTTCTTACGGAAGTAGGTTAATAAAAATAAAAACAATTTATTTAAAATACATGGGTGTAAAACCCATATTGTTATCAAAGTATTGTTGAACAAAAAAACAACAAATACCAAACCTCAAACTGTTCGGGAGGCGTCGTATAATAAGGTCCGTCAGCTGACATCATCAAGTGGAAATAGAATAAAGTAGGCGATGGGGATCTGAAGGGCGTGTTGATGAGGTCGCTCGCGTCCCACTCGTAGCCGTCCTCGCACGAGTACGTGCAGAGGCAGGGCGTCTCGCACAGCGCCACGAACATCGCCATAGACTGTTCTATGGAATAGCGTAAGGCGTACTGGAACGGAAATTGGTGGTTAAAAATAAATAAATAAATCAGCTTCATGTTGTATTCCGTACACAGTAGGGTAGGCAGAGGGAATCTAGTATTAAAACACTCCGTTTCCGCCGAATTCTTCAGTGGAGGAACTCAACGCCGCGCTTTGCCCTGACACCAGACCGAAAAAGTGAAAATATCAAATATTTAAGTTCCTCGAATTGGAGTAGAACCGATAACTTGTGACACTTAGTGCCTCTGCGCCACGACTAGCCTCGTGGTTAAAAAAATATTTAAAAAGTATGTTTTGGTGAGTTTCTTGCGCCGGTTCTTCTCAGATCTGAGGCATTAACTTTAGTGTAGTGGTGGTAAATTATTTGACGTTCAAAAAATGAAGCATGTACCTTCTTATTTTGAATAAAATTATTTGAATTTAAAAAATCAGCTTCACGGTGTATCCCGCGCACAACAGGGTAGGCAGAGGGAACCTAGTGTTAAGACACTTCGTTCCCCGCTTTCTGCCGAATTCTGGAGACATTGCATGTTGAGTAGCAGAACACAACGCCGCGCAAACGCCTCGACACCAAAGCGAAGAAATGGAAATATAAATTTAAGTAAATATTTCATCTTTTCGAGTGGGGATCGAACCCACAACCAGTCGTTTTTGCAGTCACACTTCGTGCTGGTCGTGGCGCAGCGCGCCACGACCAGCCTCAATTATTTGAATTTGAATTTGTTATATTATAAGACATTAAAAATATTTACCTGCATTCTAAATCGGACGAGTTGCATGAATCTACTCAATTTGCTAACACCGTAGAACTCCCATTTCTTTTCGTATATATTGAACCACCTGAATGTCAAATACCCATTTGTAAGCATTGTGGTAAGCGGTACGTACGGTGGGTAAGCGGGTTTGAACCCCGATAAAAAGTTTTTGGGTAAGTAAGTTTAGCAGGACCTGCTAATACATACTGCTTAGAAACTGCTTATTATTTACACTTCAAAAATACTGCTGTTTTTGGTACGAAATATTATTAAGTAGATTTTTTATATATTTTAGTTTGCTAGTTTCATTTATGCAAGAATTTTTGTAATACCAATGTGTAACGTACTGTGATAAACAACAAAAATTTTATCGCCACGATTTCACCGTATATGTACTTTTTTGCCTTCACGCTGTATCCTTCCTGTATGAGAGTAGGCAGAGGGAACCTAATGTAAAATCACTCCATCCCTATTTTCCGCTTGATTTTTTTGAGTTGAGACGTTGCTTGTTGAGTAGCGGAACCCAACGCCGCTATTAGTCTTATTACCAGAGCAAGAAAAATAAAAATAATGCATTCCCCTGAGCAGGGATTGAACCCAAAACCGATGGCTTTATACAACAGGTATACATAATTATATTTTATAGATAATTTAAATATTACAAACCCTTTCCCGACGTCTCTATAAGACATTCTAATGGCGTGCGCTGTAGAGTTCAACCAGGTTATATTAAGATACTTCAACATCTGTAATAAGGCAATTATGTTTTTTTTTTTTCATTTATTTATAAACGATAAAGACGAGAGAGATGTGTATGATTTAAATTATCTATTTAAAAATTTAAATATTTTTTTTATAATATGTAGTTCCAAAGTATTCTGGAGAATCGCGTTTAATGGCGGAACACAACGCCACACTTAGCCTTGTTGCTAGTGCCGTTTTCGACTCGGAAAATGAAAACATTAAATATTTCATTTCTTGAGTGGTAAACGAAACGCACGCATTTGCCTCTGTACCACGATTGGTCTCGATTAAAAAATATTGTAATGAAAATTTTATAAAAAAAACTATATTTATTCTCAATCCATAATTATTATAAAACTTACCATAGAGGTACAATGTTGCTGCGCAGCGTCAAATTCGGCCAAACTAACATTTCTTCCGTAATTTGCGGTGAAAAATAACATAGATTCTACCTGAAATTAAATTTTTATATTTACAAAGATACTTAATAAGTATTAAAAATTAATTTGAGCATTAAAATTCATAAAATAGAATATTTTTTATTCCACAAATAATATATATAAATATAAAATGAAAAAAACCTTATACCTTTAAGCATTCTTCTACAACCAAATGTATGCACGACACTGACTCAGTCAGCACATATAACGAGTTCCATTGGTTAAACTTAACACGTCCAGGAAAATCAATCATATCACACGGAAAGCGACCTACGGATGGAATCTAATATGGAATATACTCTATATTTTATCACAAAAAAACACTACAAAATGAATATACATACTTACATATAGACGGGGAATATAATCAATCAGCTTCACGCATTATGCCGCAGCAGGGTAGGCAGAGGAAACTTACTGTAAGACACTCCGCTCCTAACTTTCCGCCGAATTCTAAATGCATTGCGGGTTTAGTGCTGAAACTCAAGGCCGCACTTTACCTCGACACTAGAGCGAAGAAATGGAAATATAAATTTAAATAAATATTTCCTTTCCTCGAGTAGGGATCGAACCTACAACCATTCGATTTTACAGTCACAAAAAGAGAAGAGAAGTGAACAGAGAGTATTGACACTCCGTTTTCTATTCTCTGTCTACATGGTATAAAGCGTGAAGCTGGAAAAAATAGATAAACATAATAGTAGAGTATGGAAATGAAATAACCGTAGTCGGGTACTGGCGGCACATAATCCTTCGTCGGCGGCTTGATGAAATTATAAAGAGTCGGATATTTCAGTATTGTGTTAATTATTTTCATTTTGCCTTCTATTTTTCTGTATAAAACCTCCACCTGTTGAAAGTAAAATGATATTTTACGTCAAAATTCAAAATAAATTATATTTTACTTCTGAGATAGCCTTAGCTCTTATTGCAACGCAACTGTTACGGGTTCGATTTTACCCGGAGCAGTGTTTTTTTTTTTTTGAGTTGAATTTTATTGAATTTTGCTTGAGTTCTCAATACAATGGAGAGTAGGGAACGGAGTGTCTTAATACTAGATTGTCTCTGCCTACTAATAATAATTATTAATAATATAATATAGACGCTACTGTGACGCTGTTGAGAGTGATCTACAAAATGTTATATTAGTACAATCAAATATAACTCACTTGTTTTTTTAGAGCTTTTAAGTGATAGTTATCCAATTGCTTCGCCTGCCGATGTATGATCACCATTTTAAGTATGGACGGCATGAAGTGTAACGGCATTCGTGGCAAACCGTTCAGCATTAAGCAGTCTAGATATAGATAAAACCTGCAAAAATATCATTTATTAGAAGACAGAGAAAACCTGGGAGTCTAGTGTTTCGAATTCTCGAGACATTGCGTGTTGTGTAGCGGAACTCAAAGCCGCGCGAAAACAGAAAAAAAAATTGAAATATATAATTCCTTCGAATGGGAATAGAATCCACAACCGTCGCGTTTACAGTTTCACGCTTGTCACCCTGCGCCACAAAAGCCTCAATTTCATTAATATTACATCCTTCTTTATTGATATTATATATGCATAATAGTTTTATAATTTGTTAAATATACAACTTAATAAATTCATTAAAATTTAAATCTCGTATATTAACTTTGTACTATAACATCGGTTATCAAGTATCGGAACATCGAAGTTAATTTATACTGACAAAACGAATTTACTTGCAATTACAATGCTAGATTAAACGACCATATTTCGATTTAAATAGTACTGTATTCCTTCATTAAATTATTCTGTTTTGTCAATATTAATGTTTCATAATATGGCAATGCCTGACTGTTAAAGCTATGGTTGTGAATTCGATTCCTATTCGGGGAAATATATATTTTAAAATAATTTTAAAATAACTCTCTTTTCCTCGTTATGATCAGACAAAGCGCGCCTTGAGTTCCTCCACTCAAAATACTTTGTTTCGAATTTTAGAACAGAATGTCTTAACACCGGGTTTTCTTTGACTACACACTCCACGATAATATTTTCATATTTTTTTTATACCTTAAATTGTTCTCTACTTCTTTACGGAATTGAACGGCAAACTTGACCCTCTCCGCAAAAGTATCTGGATCATCGGCCTTGAACATCAAACGTATTCGAGGAATGCTAGATGGAAAAAAATTGTATATTAAAAACTAGCGACCCCCGCGCGGCTTCACCCGCTTGTACAAAACTATTATTATTTTTAAATATAATATAGGGAAAGGGACAATTTTCAGATTGTGGCCACAATCCAATAGCAATAAAACATATGTCATTAGATAGGTCTTGACACTGTATCCCGCACACAGCAGAGGGAACCTAGTGTTATGACACTCCATTCCCCACTTTCCGCCGAATTCTGGAGGCATTGCGTGCTGAGTGGCGGAACTCAACGCCGCGCTTTGGCTCAACACCAGACCAAAGAAATGGAAATATGAATTTAAATAAATATTTCATTTCCTCTAGTGGGGATCGAACCTACTGTATGTATCTACTTACATATTTTACATTCTCGCAAGGGATAAAATTAAATATGAAAAACCTACCTCTGCTGTAAACGTGTTTGTGGGTTTGATTTCCACTCTGAGCAAAGAATTATTTTCATTTCCTCACTTCCGAATACCTGAAAAGTAGATTCCCTCTGGCTACCCTACTGTATATAGGGTACAGCGCCGAGCCGAAAAATTAAATTATAAAATTATTATCTACTAATAATTTTATAAATTGAATTATAAAATTACTACCTATTACAGCGTTATTGCCTTTTACAACTTCTTAAACAATATCATCATTATATAATTATTAATATATAGAATCATACTTAAAACGTCTTTTAGACCCGTCCAACGCCATCACTTCCCATGTATCAGTGCTTTTATCAAAACTGAACGCTGCTACATTTGTCCACTAAAAATTTATAATAGAAATATCTATTTACTGTATTGAGAAAATATGGTCAAGTGCGAGTTTAAAGGGAAGATACTAAGCTCATACATACGTGTAGGGGGCCGTTCAAGTATTACGTAAGCACTGTAGGGGGGCGGGGGGTCTTGGGTTTGCTTATTTTTGATGACATGGGGGTGGGGGGGTCTAGCTAGTAATTACGTAAGCAGAAAAATGTTTCTTTCTTTAGGGTTAAAATTTTTCAAATTCCCTTCTTAGTGGATTTCCAAATATAAATCTGTCCAAATTTCATGTTTCTACTATCAGCGGTTACGGCTGTGCGTGCGTCTTACCTCAGTGAATGGGAACATGTCCTTTTATATATGTAGATACAAATAAAATATCAATAAAAAATACCTTAAAAAATGTATATGCCAATGTTTACGTAAGCATTGGGGGAGGGGGTAAGAGGATTGCTTATTTTTGATGACATAGGGGAGGAGGGGGTCAATAGTTGCAAAAAAACTGCTTACGTAATACTTGAACGGCCCCTAGGTAGACGGACAGTACAACTTATAAAATGATGACAAGATAAGAAAAAGATGATAACAAAGAGATGAGTCAAAAACTTTTTACATTATCTGTTGATTTACTACTTACTTCATACAAATTATTGAGTGTTTGTATTAAATCAGTGGAATGTTTCGTGGGCATGTTGTCCAATTTCGGTAGAAACGCTAATCCGGGGCAGGGATACTGTTCGCCCTCGATAACACCCAGGCTTAGCCATTCTTCTGGTATCCTAAAAAGGTGGGATTAGCAAAACTGTATTAAGGTTGGTGTAAGTTAAATTGGCAAAACATATTAGAAACGACAATCAGTTTGCTTTATTTTTTTAAGCTTTATGTTACCCGCATAGTAGGCAGAGGAAACATATAATTAAGACATACCGTTCTCCACTGTTCGCCCAGTTTTGTGACATTGCGTGTTGAGTGACAGAATTCAACGCCGCGCTTATCTATTTACCAGAGTGGGAAAAAGAAAATAATTAATTCCCTCAAGTGAGAATCGAATTCAAAACCGATGTATTTATAACCAGCATTAATTTATTCCTTTCGTACAAAGACACACCTATAACTTCGATATAGCTAATAAGGCTTTTATAGCCACGAGCGCTTGGACGGTTTCAAAGAGATGAGATTTCACATCTCCGACGTTCAAGTTTTGTATACATTTAATTTTTTTAGCTTTTGTATATTAATAAAGCTAAGTCCCCAAGGAAACTTTAAACTTACCTGCAGTCATATTCAGTATTATCAAATAGTTCTAAATCAAGTTTTGGAAAAACACTGTACAGACTGTAGTACGCTTCATCGGTGATATGATATTCGCTGGTTGGCAATAAAATATAGGGTTGAATACCACGCTCGCGTAGCATTTTCTGTAATAGAAAATCATATCTTATAAATTGATGTACAAAATAGCATTATAAAAGATTTTTCTTTTGAATCTGTTTCTATAAAAGAGAGCAAGAAGATACAAAAAGAAGTCTAATGGTAAGGTTATTTAAATTATTTTACGTCCAAATTTAAGATAAATTTTATTATGTTTATATTCCTAAGCATATGTGGAATAAGCATATCAAAACACACTATAGTAAGGCAACATATTATGATAGGACAAAATATAAATGAAGGATGATGATGTTTTTAAGGTAATCGTGGCCGAGTCAATTACTACTTGGTTTTTTTTTTATATTTTATATATTTGGTTCATTATATTTCTAAACGAACAGAAAGTGGAGAAGAAAGTGGCTATAAATGCTATTTTATAATATAAATGCAATAATGTACTAAATCGGTAAAGCTGCTTTAAAATACCTTTATATTAGAAGCCAGGAATTTCCTTCGTAATCTTTCTATCTTCACCAAACGTGGTAGCTCCTTTGGTAGTACAACGCTTAAAAATTGCAGTTTAGGCACGAACGTTTCAAATGGAAATTGCTGCAACATCGTGAATGTGTGTATGAGACCAGTCGTGGCGCAGGGACACGAGTATGTACTGTAAGCGTGACTGGTTGTGGGTTCGATCCCCACTATTTAATAAATATTTCATTTTCTCGAATTTATATTTCCATTTCTTCGCTCTGTTGTCGAGACAAAGCATGACGTTGAGTTCTGCCATTCAACACGTAATGCCTGGAATTCCACAAAAAATGGGTAACAGAGTGTCTTAAGACTAGGTTCTCTCTGCCTACACTGCTGTATGTGAGATACGGCTTGAAATAATAAACCTATAAATACAATATCTACTCCATAACATGGAGTTAATGATAATTACTTACTAGTAGGCAAATTTCCCCTAGTCAAAATTAAAATTAAATTAAATCAGCTTCACGCTGTATCCCGCACACAGCAGGGTAGGCAGAGGGAACCTAGTGTTAAGACACTCCGTTCCTCACTTTCTGCCGAATTCTGGAGGCATTGCGTGTTGAGTGGCAGAACTCAACGTCGCGCTTAACCCACAACTAGAACCCACAACCAGTCGGTTTACAGCCACACCTCGTGCCTGCCTAATACCCTAGTCAATATCTCGCGGAAAGGAATACATTACTATATAAGAATAAGTGTGAAGCTTCTTTTCTTTAAATTCTCTCTGCTTACTCTATTCCTCGGCTATAGGAAGAAGACTATAAAATACTAACAATACTATCATCTTCAGAATATGTGGTCCATCTACCAGGTGGTAGTAATATTCTAGGTTTCTGAGGTTTTGGCAACGATATTACCATTGGTGCCAATTTATCCGTCTTCGCCTGGAATGTAAAGATATATAAAATATTTAAAGAATAAAGATCCTCGAAGAAGAAAGGCGCAGAGACCATGCAGTTAGTAACGTTCAATGTAATAAAATCTTGTAAATAATTTCTAAATATTTTGTAACGCTAAAAGTAGATATTGAAACACTTATTCACTTCCAATAGCTATATTTTTTTACAATATTGTTAATTATAATTCACTGTACTGTTCACTCCAACAAAACATTTTCCCCGCCAAATTTGACATTATAAGCGCGCGTCATTCCTTTCCCGCCAAACCCCTCCCCGACCGCTCGGCGACGCTACCCGAGAGTTGCCGACGAGCCGGGTGGCGCGTAGCAATTTATTAAGAATACTTATCAAGATCACGTATAAAAATTTGAACGTAGTGGAATTTGAACCCGCGCCTCTATGGAAATCCATCCAAGCGCTTTGACCAACTAAGCCATACGTTCTCATCGAGCTACGTCTAAATTCTTATATGCTTGTTACAGCTTATTTATGTTGTTAGCATCTCTTTAGAGAGATTTTTGCTAGTTTCCGCTACCCAAATAATTACTTAGAATTATCGTTTGGCACGAGAGCATTCTATTTGTTAAAAATTGTAAAAAATATCGAAATATGTTTTTTCAGATTGGTTTTAGTTTGGTGTGTCACCAATTCGTCGTAGGAATCCATGTAGGGTTGCATGTAAGTATAGTGTACATGTGATCAACGTATACGACGATTGTTCTGCTGAATACATTTTTTTCCGCAGTTGAGGATTAATTAATTGGAAGTGACTGGAGTGGATAAGGCAGAAAAAAAAACTATTAAATGGTTTTTGGTTTCTGTTTACCATATATATTCGGCTTAATTAAGAATTACAAAGAAGTTGCCTTAATTTAAGAACAAAATATATTTAATTATTATCTATTTTTCTATAATAATATTGTAAAAGATTTTTCTCTTAAAAAAGGTGTAGTATAGGCTGTTTATCGAGAAAGGCTATATAATATTTCATTAACAATGGAATCCACTACACTACGAGTAATTATTTTCGTTTAACCACGTGGACAAATCCACAGGTAAAAGTTATAAAATTTAATGACGTCAAAATACCTGTAACAATAATTTCATACGTTTCTTAGCGAACGTATATTTCGAAGAATCATCTTTCATCATATTAGATACGAGCTCTGAATAGTAACCCCTTTTAGGGATCGAGTCCCTTTCCGGATTGTCGTAAACTATATCGTGGCGTTTTATTTTCTTCTTCCTACTATACATGTTAATATATTGATGCTAATATTAATATTATTGTAATAAATAAAGCAAAATATACTGTTGGGTATTCCTTAGAAACAACGAAATATGTAATGGTTTTGACATACGTCAGTTTCTACTCGTTTGTAGAGTTGTTCTTTTTATGAAATGCCAGTTACATGTATTATTTTGTGTATTTTTGCAAAGGCAAAGTGAGGCAGCATTACACTGTAATCGCGATGGTTGTGGGTTCAATATATTCTCTGACATATGATAATATTTATATTATTCTCATTTCCCCGCTCTAGAAGAAAATAGAGTGGGGAACAGAGTGTTTTAACCGAAGGGTACCTACAAATTTCACCTGTACAGAAAAAAAAACGTGAAACTGAGAAAAAAATATTTTTCCTATTTTTCCACGTTAGACAGGGGAATTTTATTTAGAGAATATTCCGTGCTGGATGTCATGCTTTACTAAACTAAACAAAGGGTTTACCCGAATTGACTCCGGAAATGCAACTATTGCCTACAGTCAAGCTCGAAATGTATATTTGCATGTATAGTAACGTGTAGTATTTACATATGTAGACTAATACGATATTAAGACTCCTTCTACAGACATTATGTGATAGGTTATTGCTTACGAAATACTTTTATACAGCAAAAATAATTAAATAGCAAATATAAATTCATAAATGTACAGTATTTATTGAGATTTGAAGACATCGTAAAGCACATTATAAATGAAAGAAATAAATTAAGTATGAAGGGTATAGGTATACTCGTATATTATAGAAATATATTTTAGAAAGAGGTCGTCGTGGCCTGGGCACAAAAGTGTGACTGTAACGACGACGGCGATTTTTGGTTTAATTCTCACTCAGCGAAATTTCATCTTCTGGTAACGAGGCAACACGCAATGCCTGAGGAATTCAGCTGAAAGTGGAGAGCGGAAGTGTCTTAATGGAGGTGAGTGTCTTAACGCTATGCCTCTGCCGCTATGTGCAGGTTACCGTGAAGCCAAAAAAAATTACATAGAAATATATTATTATACATCATTTTTGAAAGGAAATAAATTATTTTTGTACCCCCGCAATGGTAAAACAAAGCTCGGTGTTATGCAATATAATCATTTATTCAGTTATTAATTCAACTATAACATAGTTTTAAAATTCATATTATCAAATTTCCCGTATTTTTAATCATCTACATTTATTCTTAGCAGCTGATCGACATGCATTTAGGATTAAGGAGCAATCCTAGATTAGAATCTTAGCGAATACCACACCAGAATATTGTGGGAAATTTACCCTACTGTGTACGGTCAGAATAAAAAATATAAAAAAATATATTTTTTAAGATTTTTAAATTTAATAAAGATTTTTTTTAAGGTTTAGGTATTAATTTTTATATGTACCAAAAATATAAAACATGTTGCTATGATAAAAAATATATACTTACGCCCAATATTAATAACCTATCTCCAAAGTCAATCTTAGATTGTTTCATATATCTATCCAATCTCTAGATTGGATAGATATATGAAACAATCTACGATTGACGTTGGAGATAGGTTATTAATATTGGGCGTTAGTATATAGTTTTGTTTTCCTTTTTAATAGAAATTTGGTAATTTACAAAAAAAATACTTCTAATATTAAATCTTTACAAATGCCTTGCTTTCTTCATTGTAAATTTAATTTATAATAACTTTTTTTCTTTTCGTTAGTTGGTTATATGTCCTATTTTTTTTTCACGTTGTATCTGTATATAGAAGGATAGACAGATAGAAACCATTTATAATGAGCCAAGACACTCCCCACTTTCCGGATAGTCTAGACATTATCGGTTAGATAGCGAAACTCAACGTTTTGTTCTATTATAAAGCGAGGAAATGAAAATAAGTCATTCCCTCGAGTGGGAATCGAACCCACAATCGTCGCGTTTACAGACAAACTTTGCTGACTCTACGCGGTTCCAATTTATTGTATTTTCAATCATAAATATTACCACAAATTAATATCGAACTCACAACTACCGCAATCTATAACATTTTTTTTATCAGCTTCACGCTGTATCACAGTAGGCAGAGGGAACCTAGTGTAAAAATGACACTCCGTTCCCCACTTTCTGCCGAATTCTGGAGGCATTGCGTGTTAAGGCAGAACTCAACGCCGCGCTTTGCCTCGACACCAGAGCGAAGAAATGCAAATATAAATTTAAGTAAATATTTCATCTCCTCGAGTGGGGATCGAACCCACAACCACTCGGTTTACAGTCACACTTTGTGCCGCTGCGCCACGAATAGCCTTATTTTCTTTTATTTTTTATACTATCATTATTATGCTGACTGTACATTTATGAATATAGATTTGAAGTGGACGTAGCAGCCAGTAATTGCATGCGGTCTTGTTTCCTGACCGATGTAAATGGATTGTTTCGCTTTTGAATGATAAATTGATTGAAGTTATCTATAGATTGTTGCAAATACATGTCGTTGTTGCATCGAATGACTGACGTGCAAATTCTTTTTGGGCAGATTACACAAGCAAAAATATATGAAAATATGAAAAAATGCATAGAATATATATTTTTTTCTTTATTTAAATTTTTAGGGGTCCGTACCTCTTAATAAAAAAAGGAACCGAATCACTTTGTTGTCCCTCCGTCTGTCTGTCTGTCAAGTCTGTCAAGAGCTATCTCAGGAACGCTTGGAGATATCGAGTTCAAATTCAAATAAATCGTATTCCTACATTTACTTGAAAAAAATATATGGCTGTTTATATCGCAAAAAACGTTGACTTCGAAACTATAAAAGGAATCAAAATTAATAGGGTACTTCTGGTTGACCTAAAATTTTGAAATTTGGCAGTTGGCATCTACAGGTAGTATTGGTTAAGGAAAAAATTGAAAAATATTGTTGTAATATTGTTATTACAGTATTATAATAATGTTTTTCTAACAAAACAAATTTAAAACTTAAATCTATCTATAATACTATAGTTATAGAGAATCTTAATAAAAAAATTACTCGAAACAAAACCTAATGTAACATACATTCTTCATACAAAAATTTAATAAATTGGTGGCATTTTATGAGTGCGGTGGAACGTTTCTTCAGAACTTATAATTTCGTTAACGACTCCAGCAACAAGAGTGCAATAAAAACTTTACTTCAATTACTAGTTTGAAAATTCGGCCCTTAAACGAGTACTACTGTGCTAATTTATCTGTAGCTTGACTTTACACGACACATTTTTTTTTAGGCTGCACATAGCAGGATAGACAAAAGGAACCTGGGAACCTAGCATCAAGACACTCTGTTCTCCATTAAGACACATCCGTTTCCCACTTTCCACCAAATTCTTGAGGCATTGTGTGCTGAGCTTGAGTGACGGTACTTAAAGCCACGCTTTGAAAAAATAAAAATAGTAAATATTTCATTCGCGCAAGTGAGTATCGAAATCTCGACTCAAACTCAAATATATATGAATAGGTACAGGCTAAGCTACATCGGCCACATATGCCTTATACAAAGAAAACAGTGAAAAATACTCAATCTTAAAAAAAAACAATCATGTCGCCTTAATTTTCAGAATGCAATTCTTTGCATGCATTTTCCATTGACATTTAGTAAGTAGGATATCAGATGAAGAACTTTAAAAGGTCATCTTACCTATTTATTCTATTATTATTGTATAGTATTTGCAGTTTTGCACATAACAAGGTAGGCAAAGAAACCTAGTATTAAAAGACTCATTTAAGCCGAGCTCCGCTCTGATAAGGCGAAATGTGGCGTTAAATTCGGCCACTGCACCCATAATATCTCCAAATTTGGGCGGAAAGTGAGAAACGGAGTATTTTAACACTAAGTTCCATCTGCCTTTACTGAACCCGTAAAATATGATACTTATATTAAAATAAATAAAACACGCGACTTTTATATCCTCACTTTATTTAATAATATTTAAAAATAATAATATCAAAACCACATCGCTCATTTAGTGCGAGAACGACGTATTTGCTTTTCTAAATTTTGCAGGAGACACATTTAACATGTTTTTTTGAAATATTTGCAAGTATAGAAAATTTGTAAAGTATCGCACAGAGGCCAAAAATATCCTTACTAAAAAGCGGAAACTTGGCTTGGATGATTTAAATTTTATTAAATTACTTTATAATATATTTTTTTAAGAAAATTGTATGAAGCTGCATTTTGGGTCCCAGCTAAGAAGTTCCCACAGTAAGATTAAATGGACGTAAGCTCCTGTAAGCTGCTTGAATAAAATGAAATTTCTATGACGAATTTATTTTGTATGACAGTGGACGAGGCGAAAGAGGTATGTAGAGACCGTAGCGGCTGGCGCTCCATCCTCTCTGACTACCTCGCTAGGGATAAAGCATGAAGTTTAGTAAAGGTAAGTTAACTTATTTTAAAATTTAACGCTTATACAAAAACTTATATTTGATCTGCGGCCGTCGTGACGCAGGGGTATAAGCAATAGGTGTAAGCGCGATGGTTGTGGGTTCGATTCCTATTCGGGGAATGAAATATGTAATATTTACTTTTCTTCTGTCTGGTAACGAGGCAAACTAAAAGAAAAAGCCTGCAAAATTCGACTGAAAGTGGGAAACATAAGTGTTTTAATGGCAACGGAGCATTTAAGATACTCACTAGGTTTCCAAGTTCCCTCTTCCTACCCTGCTATGTCTGGTTGATGCAGCGTTAAGCTAAAAAATATTAGATATTTTAAATATTTTTAAAAATGTTATTCCACACTTGCTTAGCAAAAATATTTTTTAGTAAACGTATCAAAAATCATCTTGGACCGTTTCCAAGAAAAGTGAAATCAATTTCTCTATCTTCAAATTTTTAAACGTTTACTAAAAATATATATTATTACTATACGTAACATTCCTAACACATAAATCTCAATTTCAGAGATCCCGTCCGATCACGTTGAGTAGATTCTCATTGCGTGAAGAACTATCGACATCAATAAAGCCTTTGATGTCGTAACAAAGGATAGTATTGAAAGATATTCCCTCTCGTGGCCGGATGCGGAAATGTTGAATAAAGTATGCTTACAGGCGTATATAGAATTATAAAGAAATATGAATAAAATTTGGGTAGGATGGCTGAAGCGACGGTGGCCCAGTAAGATAGTGTATGACTACATGCTATGGCCGTGGCTACGAGCTCCACTCGGTGCAATAAAATAATATTTCGCCGTCCTGGCAAGACAAACTGCGGCGTAGAATTCCGCAAGACAAAAATGTTGACAGAGAGTGGAGTCCGAAGTGTGACTCAAAATTCTACGTATCCGACTGTTCGCGGGATAAAACGTGAAATTAAAAAAAAAAAAAAAATTAGCTTCACGCTGTATCCCGCACACATAAAACGTGAAGCTGACACTAAATAACTTAAAATACACTTAAATTAAAGAAAATAGCGCCCAGTTAAGTTTTATACTTTATATAAATAAAGCACAGCTGTAGTGTTATAGTTTATTCAAATTCAAGTTGCTCTCGCAAGCCGTTATAAATATTTAGTATTCTTCACACTTTTGTTTCTCGAAGGATTTACAGTGCAAAGTTAACCATTGCTTATTTAAACTATGGTAAATAATACACATTTTATATGCAATTTAAATAATGTGAAGAGATTTTTCTTTAATAATTATAATATTTTATTCTGTTGTTCGGAGAAGGTAGATAAAAATAGATTTATAAATGAAAAACTTTTATCTTTTTTTTCTATAATGTTAGATGAAGAATCTATTTCCTCATTTTATTTAGAGACTGATAAAACAAAATCGATATTAAATCCTTAATATGTATCATTTCGAAAATTGGCAAAAAAGTTGAAGGCACTTCGTGAAATAACTTTTTCACAAAGTGCTCTAACCTTAAATTAGATCTCCTCTCCACGGGCCTCCATCAGCCTATCCACGTGAAACAGTAAAAAATATGAGGCTTTTTTTTCGAGTGCGTTGCCAATGAATAAAACTGAAGAAATTTAAAAAAAATACTGAGCTAACTCATGATTCAAAATATATGTTTACGGTGATTTTGACAGATACTAGCGATATTTTGTACTATGTCTGAAAATTTAAAGCACATAGCAATAGTGTTTTTGTTTCATTTATGTTCTCATAATACTTTTCACTCATTGATATTCACATAAACCTTTTAAAATACAACAGTATAGAAGAAAATCTGTCTTTCAAAGTTACCCCAATAAATTAGGTAACTTTTACACACAAAGATTCATAAAAAGATAGTCATAATTATTCTTGTTATTAATCTAGGCATCTAGTTTATGTTTTTATTAAATAATGGATGTAACTGATCTAATAAAACAATCATTCCGCATTTTGTCTTCTATTAAAAAAAATGGAGAATCAGTGTCTAGAGCATTTTATATTTATATATTATATATTTTTAATCAACATAAAAATACTTAAAACACTAGAGAATGAAAAAAATATTAAATATGGCATTCCCTCGAGTGTGCATCGAAATCACAACCTATCGTACTTACAGTCACACATTGTGCCCTTGCGCCACGACTGGCTATTGTATTTGTAATACTTATAATAATTGAGCATTTTTAATTAAAGAGATTTAAGATTTAAGCAGTCATTCATTTTCAAACGAGAAATATAATTTCTTTAGAACTTATTTAGATCTGAATGTAAATATAACCGACTTGTCTTTAATCTACAAAGTAATTAAGACTTGGCGAGCTCGAGCGTGAACTTGATTGTTTGATGTGAATAATTAAACTTAGAATATAGCTCTTAGGACAGTTACCGTTGAGTTACTTCAGCTGGGATGCTGTGTCATCTGTGTCAAAATCTAAAAAAGTATATGTCTGTCCAATTTTTTTCGAGGGTAGGCAGAGAGATATGTTTAGACAGTACGATCTTTCCACACAAATTAGAGATCTAGCAGTGACAGGGTGAAATCAGCAGCTCATTTTATCTTCTCAGGGAGAATTCATTCCCCCAAATTGGAATTGAGCCCACAACCAACGTGTTAGACGCTGGTTCCCTTCTTACCGAAAAATTTAAGTGTTATGTCAATTGTACATTAAATATATGACTTTCTATTTAAAAAAAAAAGTTCTTACATGGCCATCTATTTTGTGCAATAACAATGAACTAACGTGGCTTAAATTTTACATTTATACTAACGAGACATCTTTTAAATAGCAAATATTTTTAAAGAAGTTACTTATGCAGATATTTTATTTATACTTATTTATTTCTCTAGTGTGTTTTCAAAATTAAACAGTGTTATTTTAAAGTGTTATTCCACACTTAGGAAAAAAATCCTTATTTAGAAAACGTATAAAAATTTTAACGTAACGGGACTCGAACCCGCGCCTCCTGGAAACCGACCAGGCCCTCTGACCACTAAGCCATACGTTCTCATCGAGCTACGTCGAAATTTTTATACGCTTGTTACAACTTATTTATGTTTAAGACCAACAAGTTTTGAGGCTGCAACAACAAGTTAATCTTCTCTTATCCATCTTGTTCTCCACCTTCCATGATATTACAGACTGCAATTATAACGAGGTTTCCTGTAATCATATTCCGTTTTTGAATATGATGAGAAGACAATAATAGTTTTGGCTATTTTTTATTATTTACAACTAAATCACAAATTTATTATATTTTGAATATTAGTATAAATAAATATAATTTATATAAATAAAAACCAATCCTAAAACACACACACACACACACACACACACATTATCTAAAATAGAGATAGCATGAAAATATAACCATTTTACTGGCTTGGTAGCTTATTAGACACTTCAACTCTGACGTGCTAGTCTCGTGGATACCTTCCTCCCTGTATGCACCCATGAGCTCCCTGCGACCACCTGTTACACACCATCTGATGCGTAAACTTGCTACTAAAAGCGACTGTGCTTAAATTTAAAAATCAGTTTTACTAAAACGAATTTTGTATGTCGCGGTGTCTATAAGACTACCAAGCCAGTCGCAGAGGGGGAAAAAAAACAGGAATATTTTCAATACATCCACCTAAATCACTCGTTTCTCCTAATAAATAATTTGATTAAAGTTAGCAAAGCCTCGTCGATTTCAGTTCTATTAGAGATAATCTGTTTAATAAAATTACATATATAATACATAGTTTCATATCAGTCTACTTTGGAACAAAGGAAAGATATAATCTTACTTCCGATTCCTTGAAATGTAACACAAAGGCGACTATGTAATTAATAGGACTAATTACAATATAGTTTTGGCAATACAATAGATATGGTAGTTATATTAATATCATTAATTAATATACTAAAATCATATGTAAGCTGTAAGCGCAAGAAGTTGTGGATTCGATTATCGCTCGATGAAATGAAATATTTCATATTTTCATTTCTTCGCTCTATGTAATAGGCAAAATGAGGCATTAATTCAACACGCAATGCCTCCAGAATTCGACGGGAAACGGGAAGGGGAAGGCTCCTAAATGGGAATGGAGTGTCTTAACATTAGCTTCCCAGGATTTCTCTGCCTATTCTGCTATGAGCAGGATAAAGCATGAACCTAAACAAACACATCTATTGAGCTAACTTTGATAAAGAAGGCATTCGGCTTAAAGTCTTAGAGAATAGGTTCTATAAGACTTTAAACCGAAGCCTAGAGCAACACTCCATTTTCTGCCTGTTTGCCTTACAGTAGGAAGACCTAATAGGCCCACTATCATGACACCGTTGTTCCCTACTTTCCTTCCAATTTTGAAGACATTACATTCTGTGTGGCGAAACTCTACGTTGCACTCTTTCACCATTCATTCCTCTGGGTGTGAATTGAAACCACAACCAATGTGCTTAATAGTAAAAACTGTGCCGCTGCGCCACAATGGCCTTAAATTTATCATCACATATAAGATAAGAAAAATATTATATTTATATATTATATACATATATTTGAATTGGCTTACACAAAATCCTAAGGGGATATTGATTTTCCTACCTTAAACAAAACTTAACCGAACATTGATCTATCAATATAATATTTTACTTCACTTTTTTCAATATTTCACTATGTTTTATGGTTATTTCTTTCGACAGGGACATAAAAAGAAAATGGGATAACATCGCATGCGTTCAGTTTCTTCAATACAACTTGTACGTTGTTCACTTGATTTATGTACCTGTGGGATGGTAATTTCGTTTTGACTTTTGGAATGTGAATATTTTTCTTAAAATAAACGTTTCTGTAAAACAAGAAGTATTACGTCTATTCTTTTTGAGTGTTTATATTTATAAAGGTAATTTTGAATAAATATTACACATGTTTTTTTGACAGAAATAGATATATTTCTTATTTATTTTAAAAATATATATTATAAAAATATGACACATGTCAATAAAAAAGAACTACGAATAGAATAATTCACAGTTAAGTTTTAAACAGAAGCAAAAATATAGAAATTAAAAATTTATAGCCAAAATAATATATAAATTAAACAACTAACAATGGCTCGAAAAGGACAAGTTACTATTCAAGAAACCATACAAAGTAACGAAGAGTTTGAAGACGTTCTTCATGCGAATTTCGACAAATTGATTTGTAAGATTTGCATAGAATTCATAATTCACACCTTGAATATATATATCATGTAACAGTATTAGAAATAAATTTCTAGTTTAAATAGCATAAATGTATATGGATAGTAGCTGATTTGATAATGGAGCCAGGATCTGAAATACGTGTTCTTTTTAATTTCTTTAGGCTTCATGCTGTACTACGCACGTAGCAGGCAGAGGGATCCTGAGAATCTAGTGTTAAGACACTCTGTTCTCCACTTTCCGTCGTTGAGTGCCGGAACTCAACGAGTTAACCTCGTTACAGAGGGAAGAACAGAAAATATTAAATATTTCATTCCTCCGAGTGGGAATCAAACCAAAAACCATTTACAGTCGCACCTTTGTGCCTCTGCGCCTATATGGATTTAATTCTGAGCTGAACGACCAAACACTTATATAATAAGTTAACTAAATTGTTTTAGGTATGGAAGTATTCTCAGAATTCTGTGGGCATTGCTTGGCGACCGGAAATGCTATTCGGAAGGGGAAGTTGGAAATTGGCCAAGATAGAATCTACATGGTTAAGGTTCGGTAAATGTAATAATTATTACTATGGATATAATGTTAAGGAATCAGAATATAATGTTAATGAATTGAAATTATTTGTTACGGGTATATTTACTATTAGCAATATTTTTAATATAAGTTTTTACAAATATTGCTTTTTAAATAAACAAATTTGTACTGATATTCAGCTTTATAAGCGTTATAGGCGTATATCATATAGAAGAGTACGTTTGGTTTAAGGCACTAATCTAAGAAACTGCTTCGAAGAATATTTTTTTATTGAAAAAAATATTTTGTATTGAGTAATCCTCTTATGGAAGGATACTACTATACGACGGCGTCACGGTAATTGCTCGATGTAATCTATTGTCATAGTTACACACTTACGTACCTACTTTGTATGTGGCATGATAAATGTGTCATACACAACTCTGACTACGGGAGCCATTGGCACTGAGCCACAGGTGAAAAAGTAATGTAAGCTGTAAAGCAAAATCATGTAAATCGAATTACCAAATTTAATAATTAAATATTATAATGAGCCGTAAAATCAAAATTTGCAATCTTAAATCTTATATTCTTTTTGTAAATGTAAAGTAATAACGTTGTTGTCTTGCAATCGGGAATGACTAAAGGCAAACGATGGTTGTGAGTTCGAAATCGACTCGGGGCAACGTTTACGTTTAGAACATTTTTGATTTACTACTTAAGTGTAACAAAGTGTAGTTACATAATGTAAAGGATGTGTGGATAGGATGTGATAATGACACAGCATCGTATTTATACACGATAGTCGTAGATTTGATTCCCAGTTTGGGGCAATGAATTACGATAAAGCCTGGTGTTAAAATATTCCGCTCTTCATCTTGCATTAGAATTCAAGACATTGCTTGTTGCGTCGCGAAACTCAACGTTTTTGTATTCTACCAATTGGTGAAGAAGCGGAGAAATTTACGTTATATTTTGTTAAAGGCTCTGGCTGACAAAATAGACGCACTGTCAAGATTCAAGAACAAAAGTGAACCAGTATTCTTGTTTATATTTGTGAGTAAATTTTATATATATTCACATAATTATTATTTGCCGAACTAATAAAATGAGTGGGTGCTCTGTACCGAATAAAAGTTGTAAGCGTTTTCCGCAATTGAGGGTAGATAGAGAAAACCTAATGTTAAGAAACACCGTTTCCGCCCGAATTCGAGACACTTGAATTATATGTTAAGTGAAAGAACTCACTGTAAATGTAGCTTTTGAGTCTACTAAAAAAATATTGTAAATGAAACCCTGTAAACGAATTATTCGCATATTTTTGTTTATTATATATTTTGGAAACCCGATGTTTCAAACATTATGCAGAGCAGTCCGTGGTGACGGGTGAAGTGGCACTTGTTTGTCAGTTGGCACAATTATTTTATGGTCAATGTCTTAATTGCCTCATATACTGCCCTGGATTCGTGCAGAATAAGCTGATATCTATATTTTGGCCTCTGATGCTGGAGTGCGTCCTAGATGGTAGAATATTTCCAACCGTCTTGCCTGTAACTGAAATTAGATTATTTTTGTATTAGCCTCTCCGATGATTGAGAAAATGTATCTGTTTTCCCCAAGGAGGAATATGACTTATCATGCCACATACCTCACTTCCATACAGACAAACGCATTCTTGACAAACAAAAACGTGGCTATTGTACATTTTCATAACAGTTGTAAAATATATTGCAAACTAATTCAATATTTTCTTTTGAACTGTTTTCAGAAAGGTAAACTAACAAGAGCAATGTTTAGTGCGAATGGCTTAGAATTATGTAAAATAATTCAAGAAGAAATGGGATTGATGGAAAAAGAAATAGAAACTGGAATAGAGCGACCAAAGCAAGAGATCGATGAATTGTTACCTGAAGAAGCTGTAAGTATAATTATTTAAACTTTTGAGATGTAATGGAATATCGTCTGACTGTGGATTGTCGCGATGATTTTGATGATTTTGATTTGATGATTTTGGGTTCGATTTGAAGTCGGAGAAATAATTAAGTTTAAATTATTGTCTGTAAAGCTACACGCATTATTTCAAATTCGGGCTGGAAATAAAATTTTAACAATAATTTTTACTCCTCAATGGGGAAAAGGTGTAGGACTAAGTTAAAAAAAGCCTACGCATATAAGTTTTACAAGTCAAATATTTTATAGCATGTCAGTCGATTTTTGATATAATACTTAACTATACTTGAACTATACAGAGTGGAAGTGTCAGCACCACTTTAAATGAAACCACAGTTTTAACCAAGTGCTGAATTACCACTTACAATGAAAACCCTTAAGTAAATAGAATACTAGAATAAACAGGCAAATAGAAATTATTTAATAAATTATAATTATATCAATATATAATTTAATAGTTAAATAAGTCATTCAATAAATAATAACCGAAACAGAATACCAGAATAAAACAGGCAAAGGGAAGTGATTTCCAACCCGTAAAAACATCACTATTTTCAGATTCAATAACTTATACATGATTTTATGTACACTAATAACTAATATGAACCAAGAACATTTACTTAAGTACTTAACTATTAAAAAAAAATAACTAATCTACTATCGGATAAGCGAAGAGAATCAAAGAAAAAGAGGCCGGTCGTGGCGCAGCGGCACGAGGTGTGACTGCAAAACTGACCGGTTGTGAGTGCGATCCCCACTCGAGGAGATGAAATATTTACTTAAATTTATATTTCCATTTCTTCGCTCTGGTGTCGAGGTTAAGCGCGGCGTTAAGTTCTGCCACTCAACACGCAATGCCTCCAGAATTCGGCAGAAAGTGGGGAACGGAGTGTCTTAACACTAGGTTCCCTCTGCCTACCCTGCTGTGTGCGGGATACAGCGTGAAGCTAATTTATTTTTTTTATTTTTTTAATAAACAGACATACAAATAACCACATAAAAAATAACAGTAGATTGAAAATGTATGAAAATTTACTAAACCCGCGATGTCATCTGCACGTTAGGGTCGGTCATTCCGTAACCCCCCGCGCCGCACGGCTTGTCATGTCATTTTGAATCAGTGATATCTCCTAAAGTATTTATATAATGATGTACAATAAAATATACTTTCAATAAACAAATGAGCTGTTTGGCCTTGATTACGTCACAGACAGACAGACAGACATAGTTATTTTCGCATTTATAATATAGATATGGATGTTGCAGGCAAAAATAGAAGAAGATTTAAAGCTTGAAGAAGAATCTCGGGAAGCAGCTGAGAGACTTAAAGTACTGACAATTGCTGCTAGAAAGAAACGGATCTGTGAACGTCTCTCGCGGCACATCAAAAACCTAAATTTTATTTTGTACTGGCCACATTGTCACAAGGCTCACTTGGATTTGTACGAGAAGTGGGATTTGATAAGTTAGTGGGATTTGATAGTTGGTGTTTAAAAATATTTTTTTCGGTGAAAAGGGAGAAACTGATGTGTCTTAGTATGGAACGGAGTGTCTTTACATTATATTTATGATACTTTCTGCCTACCCTGCTATGTGCAGGATACCGTGTGATTTTAAAAATTAAATACCTACTATATTACATTCAGATGTTCAAGTAGCAGCAAAAGAAACGTTGGAAATGACAGAAGAAGGTATAAAAGAGGCTCTCTACATGAGTGATGTAGATCCCAATGAGGCCTGTATTCACGCTCTGATGAAGGGAGAAGTTTTAGTAGTGTTGTTTAAGATGTTTGACAACGATGGTCGAGATTTTGTTAGTAAGTAACATTTTTTGAATGGAACTGTAACACGACGGTTGTAAGTACAATTCCTATCCGGTGGAATTATTTTTTTTCAATTTCTCACTCTGGTAATAAGATAAAGTGAGGTATTGCGCCACACGTAGTGTCACGAAAAATGTCTTAAAACTAAGTTCCCATAAAGGCACTTACACTCTCCACTTTCCGCTGAATTCACGGGACATTATGATAAAATAAAAATATTATATATTTCGTTCCGCAAATTGGGAGTCTAACCTATAAACTTTCCCGTTACAGAAGCACACTTTATATTTTATGTTTTTTTTTTAATTTTATTACTAGGATTAATGAGGCACACACTCTACGAGGAAATTCCAGTGCCCAAAGAGGATGTACCGCCAGAGAAACAAGTGCCACCGATACCGGCGTACGAAAGATACGCGACTATCAGTAAAACTGCTAGAGAAGTTCGGAGAGAGCGATATGAAGCAAAAATGCAAAAATTAGTATGATATTTTATTTCAAGATCAATTTAGTAGCTTCACGCTGTGTCCAGCTAATAACAGGATACGCGGAGGAAATCAAAATGTTAAGGCACTCGGTTTCCCATTTTCGGGACAATGAAACAAAAAAAGGCAATGGCCTTTAGTGCGGCAGAACTTAACGTCGCGGTTTGTCTTGTTACCCTCCAAATGGGAATAGAACCCACAACCGATGTGTTGACAATCATATAGTATAACTTGTAGACTATGACTTGATGATTTTAACTAGGTGACAGAAAAAAACACATTTATCTTACTCACTCACTGTTTGCCCTTATTAGTCCGTCCCTACTTAGATACTTGAACCTAAAAGTTTATATTTTAGATTGGTTTTATTTTTAATATAAATTTCTATCTAGGTTTTTATTTTAATTTAAGTTTCGAGCTACAGACCTTTAACTTTGTACTTGTTATAAGACAAATTCCCTTAACTTCTATAATAGAGTCAATTTTGTTAAAAACTTTGCCTTAGAACTTACGGGTTGAAACTATTTAAGATACTTCGTCTACTCAGCTGTTATCTTTAATATAAATGTAAAAAGGTTAGTACATGTATTTATTAACCAAAGTCATCTGATATTTTGTTTGATTATACTTTAGCCTTATTTAAATACTACAAACAAATTAAATTCTTTTTTTTTTTATTTTTATTATTCAATTAGAATAGTTTCTCAAAAATATCAACCACATTGTGTATATGCTCGAATCGCCATAAAATTAAAATAGGACTTGTTGGTTAGTAAGATATACAATATCATTTTTATGTTCATAACATTACCAATAAATAAAATACTATTTTTGTTTTTATTTAACTCCACACTACTCACTTACACATATCATATTTTTTAAGATTTCCCTCGAATGGTCATCAACACTACAATCGTCGCGTTTAGAGTCAAACGTCGCGCCACAACGGTCTTAATATTCAATACTTTTTTCTTAGCTTCAAATTGTATCCCGCACAGAGTAGGGTACAGAGGGATCCTGGGAATCTCTAGGATACTCTGTATCCTACCTATCCTTCACATTGAAACAATTATGTTCCTCAATTTCTCGAGGTGTGCTGAATGGTGAATCTCAACGTTGCGATGATATGAAATATTTCATTTTTCCGAACCCACAACCTTACAATTACAGTTGCACGGTTGTGCCTTTGCACCACGACTGGCCTCTATCCAGTGTATACAATACTTATTAAATATTATAGCGTGACGAGAAAGAAGAACGTGATCGTCTTGCAGCAGAACAAGCGCGTCTTGCCAGAGAGGCTGAGGAAGAAAAACAAAGAGTAGAAAAGCAAAGGCAGGAAGAGGAAAGGATGGCGAGAATCCAAGCTGGTGTTAGTAACTTATTTTGACACAATTAGCATAACTTTTATCAATTTGTAATAAAACACTTTAACCCATTTTTGCCGTTTGAAATTCTTAAATTGGCACACTCTGTATATCCATACCTAATGATAATATAATATTTAATTCGAAACCATAATCCTGATGATTTTGCCAAGATGATATTTTAAATAAGAAAAAACAATTTAAAACTTGCTTTTTTTATTACTTTATAAAAAATATTTTGTGGTTATTTCATGGTATTTTACATATCATGAACAAGAATCAATTCGCATTCGAAGAAAATCAATAATAGAACTTATTATTTGAATACCACGTTTTCTAATGTTGCCCTCAATTTTGAAACACTCCAAAATCCAGATGTACCGGTGTGATGTATGTATGTGTTACCGGCATTCTGTATAATTCTGCACAATACCTATATATTGCCTGGAATTATATATTATTATATTCAGGCAGGTTACAAACGTGTTGCCACTTATTTAGTTATATAGCTTATATTTCATGCAGATTTTTAGCTTAAAATTAATCCATTTAACTTAAATTGCACTTAAACTCCCCCAGTTATTGTAAACATAGCCTACCTACGGTCATGGAGTAGAAAAAGCACCAAGAGAGGATTTCTCTAAATACAAACGGCGACGGGGAAAAAACAGAATATTCCATTTTAGGTTTTAAAGTTCATGCTAACAAGTTACCTATAAAACAAACATGTTGATTTTACCATAAAGCATAAACCCCACGATGACACAATGCTATCAAGTTTTGAAATTTAAACATTTTTTTATATAGTTATATAGTAAGTTATTTCTTGCGTTTAGTTACCTGCTGAACCAGAACCTGTACCTGGCGAAGAAGAAGTAGAGGGCGAAGAAACTGAAAAAGATACTCACGAAGGTGAAGATGTAAGTAGTAATTTTAATTAAAAAAAATAAGCAATAGCAAAGAAACAAAATATGGACATGATGAATTTCTATCTACCAAATTATTTTAAATAAACTTCACGCTACATCCCGAACATAGCAGAGCGTAGCAATTCTATATTAATATACCCAGGTCCAAAATCTCTTGAAAAAAAGCGTATTTCGGCACTATAAAATGAATCAAAATTAATAGGTAGCTCTACAGCTAGTACTAGTACAGGAAAAAACTATACATTGATGAAAATTATACATTTGTGGTTAAATCCTAAAAAATAATGGTGTTTAAGTAAAATACCTACATATAAATTTGGTATTAAAGCCGCTAGTTCGAGTGAGGTATCAGATGAGCTTGAATTTCAGAAAAAGCTCGAGACCCCAATTTTTTTACCGAACCCTCATGTGATTTAAACATCTCTAAATAAGGTGGAGGTTTTTGGTCGAGTAAAATACAGCACAAAAGAGAATGTGTGTGTAAATACCGACGACAGCGATTTTCAAGCCACTTGAGCTAAGAACGAATTTCAAATACATGGTGATATTCACTCAAATGAAGTATGAACCGAGATTTTCATAACTGGGATCAAGCGAGGCTACCTTGCATCTGCACAATCGTGAAATTAGTCAAAAATTTGATATTATAATTTTGATTGAGACAGGAAACATGGAGCGTAAACGTCATCGGAGATAGTTTAAAATGTTTTCCGACTTATGTTATATTATTACGCGTACGGACCATGTCGTTGACTGGAATACAATCAGGCAATTTTTCAAATGTTATTATAAACATGATCTTATTATTTAAATTTTTATTTAACTTGCATTAATTACTCAAAAAAAATTACAAACAGTTTACGAGTATTTTTTTCTTTTTACGCATTTTTCGCAAATTGTGTCACAAGTAAATAATAACGAATTAATAAATATATAATATATACCTTTTTCTCAACTTTAAGAAAACTGCTTCAATATAGTGAAAAAAAAAAGAATCATCACGCTTTTTTCTAAATTGCAGGGTAGATAGAGGGAACACTCCATTACCTACTTTCCGCTTAACTTTTGATTGCGATTTAATTGTGGAACTCAATATTGTAATTTGTCAACCAGAGCGTCGAAATAAATATAACTTAAAATATAAACCCCGAGTGACGATAGAAGCTATGTACTACCTGAGATCTATAATCATTGGTATATAGGCATTTCATCAAAAAAATTCAAAGTACTTATACTTGTGTGTATACTTGTTTTCTGTTAGTAAAAACACTACACTTTTCCTGCGAATAAGAATAGGACTTATACGAAAGAAGACTTGCGTTCCTTTAGCTTAAATCAGTCTTATCTAACTGATATATACTATCTATACTAATATTATAAAGAGGTAAGATTTGTATTTTTGTATGTATGTATGTATGTATTGTTTTCACACGACAACTACCGACTAATTTCAAACTAATTTCAAAAATTCTTTCGCTATTAGAAAGGTGCATCTTCACCGTCCCACATAGGCTATATTACATTTTCAAAAAAAATCAATCCCTAAGAAAAATGCAATAATGTAACCCAAGGTGTGAAGAAATTGATCTAAAAAATTTTATCATCGCGTGCGCTGCGAAAACTATTGATAATAGAACAAAATAATGTTCTACAGTATTATAGAACGCATCAATATCTATAAAAAAGTCCGCGATACCATATGTCCAACTACTATAGTTATGACAATATAACTACATTTTTATATTTTATAAGTTGATGAAAGTGCCAGCAATAAACAAACCATTTTATTCATACCTCTGCATTAATCCTTATTCTATTAAATGATATTTTATTAAAGATAATTTCAATATGTGTCAAGTACTTTTTAAATTAACAAACTCGGACAATCCATTCAAAATATATAACGAATTTAAAAATATCACTCTAAAGAAAATCATGAAATAATAAAAAATGCGGAGTGTAGCCTCGCGCACCATAACGAGTAAGTAACTCTCCAGAGTGGGGGGGAAGTTGCATCGATATCACTAACATTATGAAGACAACCGATTAGGTGTTTTGTTTCTTTATTTGAATTGGATAGGCCTTGAAACTACGGGACCGATTTGGAAAATTCCTTTACAATTAGGCCATTAACGTATAAAAAAATACCAAAAAACCTTATATCGCGTACGCTGTGGAAGTTATTGACAATAGAGCAAAGTAATTTACTAAAATTTTATAGAAGACATCAATATCTACAAAAAAGTTTACGATACCATGTGTAACTGTTACAGTTATGCCACAAATTTTCAAAGGAAAATGTGCAAGAACAGAGCCGCCATCGTAGTGCAGAGGGACATCTCAAAATATATGTATTATTGTGAAAGCATAAAAAGAGTGTGTAGTTTCTCTATAGATTATAATCATAAGAAATCTGCCGCCTGTAATAGTGATAGAATAAAACATTGTCTTATCTCTATCTCTATATATTATAAAATAAGAATTCCGCCTCTGTCTGGCCTTTCCAACTCTTCTTCTTCAAAACCACCCAACGGATTTTGATGCGGTTCACCGTTAGGTAGAGTATTAACTACGTGACAAAAATTGGAAAAACATAATACCATAGTAATAGTTCATGGAGTATAAAGAAATTTTAGCAGAAAAAAAAAATATTTTTTATTAAAAAAACAAGCTCTCCCAACTCTCCCGACTCTCCCGACTCTCCCGACTCTCCCGACTCTCCCGACTCTCCCGACTCTCCCGACTCTCCCGACTCTCC